>JAMZAV010006122.1:0-39467 GCA_024449915.1 Sweltsa coloradensis | reverse complement strand
TCCAAACCTAACAAATGAGCTGTAAAGTCAGGACCAGGATAAGGATGTAGGTAGTCCATGCTATCAGCAAGTATTTGCCTGTATCTAATGATCGTAGAGTAGCACTACAAGAAGCCACTAAAGATGACCAAGCCTTACAAAATCTAATTAGATTAAATGCAGAAGGTTGGTCAGTTGCAAAGCATAAGTGTCCAGAAAATGTCAGAATTTACTGGCACAGAAAACATGACATTACCGTAGATGATGGTCTAGTTTTTGTTGAAAATAAACTCATAGTGCCTCTGTCTCAAAGACAGACAGGCAGTCTTCGCACAAGTCGAAGAAGAAAAGAATCCAACTGCAGTGAGGAGGGGGGTGTGGATTACTGTAGCAGCAGCAGCAGCTGTCGAAAATACTTATTTAGCCTTTGAAAGAGAAAATTAACTGAAAAATTGGCAAAACGATGAGCGCAACTGGTGTTATATCAGATATTATCGATAGAGTATCATTCGCAAACTACGTAAGTTCTGGTTATTGTCATGACGTAAAGTGTCCAAGATGGCTGGAGGGAAGTTGTTCCCATGTGGGATTTGTAGTAGAAATTGTGCAAAAAAACAAAGTAGTGTTAAATGTAGTGGTGGATGTGAGCAGTAGAATCATTTAAAGTGTATAAATGAACTGAGCGATGTAAATTTTGAATTGGGGAGTGATGAAATGAAGGATTGGTTCTGTCCAAATTGTATAGAAAAAAGTGAGGTTAATGTTAAGCAAACGGGATCTAAAAATAATAATGCTGAAGTGATTGAGCGTATGGTAGAACAAAATAGACTTGTTGAGGACTTAAAAGCAGAGAACAAAATGATTCGTGAAGAATTGAAAGAGGTCAAGACATTAATTGAAAGACTGTTGAGTAGGCCTAGGAACTGGGAGGAACTGGAAAGTAAAACAGTAGGCCTAGGCATAGGTAAAACATTGTATGAGGTAGGCCTAGATGAAAATGAGACTAGGCCTAGCCCTAGGAGTTTTACATTACAAGATGTGGAGGGTGATATTTTCAGTTTGACTAATCCTGACGTCTCTATGGCTCATTGTGTTGTAAAGATTTGCAATGGCTAAAGAAATAGCTGCCGAGTTCCATAGGCGTTTTGGTCAGAAACAAGAGCTAGTAATGCAGCAAAAGGGAGTTGGTAGCTTTGCCGTCATCAAGGACAAAGAGAGGTACATATACTACTTAATAACTAAGGAGCTTGCATCTGAAAAACCAACTCTTGAAGATCTAAAAAAGAGCCTTGTGGCTATGAAAAAGCATTGTAGTCAAAATGGAGTGACAAAATTAGCTATGCCAAGACTAGGCTGTGGTCTAGATAAGCTTGA
The DNA here is from genome assembly GCA_024449915.1 of Sweltsa coloradensis. NCBI lineage: Eukaryota > Metazoa > Arthropoda > Insecta > Plecoptera > Chloroperlidae > Sweltsa > Sweltsa coloradensis. The sequence continues at coordinate 38,114 of JAMZAV010006122.1, read as the reverse complement.
ATGGTTGGATGTAAAACACCAAATAAAGGACATTTTCCAAAATAGTGACATAGAGGTGACTGCTTACCACCTCCCACCACCGTGGCGTAAGGCAAAAGTAGTTATCGGGGATTCTTTGGTGAAACACGTTGAATATGCTTCACACAAAAATGCAGCTGCTCCAACAATTGAAAGCTACCCGGGGATTCGCATTGAACAACTAATAAACAAACTGCGTGTAATGAAGATGCAAGGGGAAAAGTTTAAACAAATAGCGATCCATGCTGGAACGAATAACGTATACAGATCTGCAACACCGGAAGAGTTGTCAATAAAAATGCGGTGTCTCGTGGAAGAAGGTAAGAAGATTTTTTCCGGATGCAGCATGGGTTATTAGTGGAGTTCTATATCGAAGAGATGTAGACAGCAGATACATAGATGGCATAAATCAATGTCTGGATGATCTTTGTATAACCATGAGTGCTTGTTCGTAGACGGAAATCTTTGGATTGGAAATGATGACTTGGCAAGAGATGGCCTACATCTTAATAGGAATGGTTCAAGGAAGCTAGGGGAATTATTGGCCATGAATTTAAAATTCCCTATAAATTCGGGAAACTAACTGTGTTGCAAGGAGGTGGACCTGATTGTAATAATCTTAAGTGTCATAAAGTGCAATCTAACTCGTTAAAAGTTTTACAGGTGAATTGTCAAAGCATTGTTAAGAAGAAATTCAATACTTGCACTTAATAGAAACCCATGAACCGGATGTGATAATCGGAACAGAATCATGGTTAAAACCTGACATTATGGACAGTGAAATCTTTGGAAGTGATTATGTGTTATATAGAAGAGACAGGGAAACTAGAGGTGGTGGTGTGTTCATAGCCGTAAAATCAATAATTCATAGTGCAGTGAAATGAGTGGATATATCCCATGAAATGATTTGTGTAAAAATAATGGTAGGAGATAGTTCATCTAAACCTATAGGCCTACAGATCACCTTCAAGTAACTTGGACATCATATCAAAATTAAGTGACTATTTGACAGAGTTTCAATTTAAGGATGTGATTATAGGCGGAGACCTCAATTTGCCTGATGTGTTATGGAATACTGATGTAGGCTTACGTTCAACCTCAACCCCAGCTGATACTTTACAAGCACTTATCTCAAACTTTGTGAGTGAACATGATCTTAAACAGACTGTAAGGGAAGGTACACGTTCTTGTCCAATCAGTGGTAAAAATAACTTATTAGATATATTTCTTGTTACACCAGGAATAAAGGTAAAGGAATGTGATGTTGTAGATGGCATTGGGGATCATAAGGCAGTGCTTCTCCGTGTGTCAGACTGCCATGATAAAAATAGAAATGAAGATGCAGCTAGTACTACTAAAAAGGTAACCTGTTACAGTAAGGCTGACAGAATGGGAATCTATACATTTCTTACAGAATCATTCAACAAATGGGCTATAAGTGAAGGAGCAGACATTGAACATTACTGGAAAGAGTTTAAAATAATTGTGAGTGAAGCCACTCAATTATTTATTCCTCAAAAGAGGCTTAAGAAAAACCCGGATCCTGTGTATTATACAAACGAAATCAAACTGCTTAAAAGGAAATGCAGTAAATTATATAGTAACAGGAAGATTAACAGCCAAAGATTTAATGAATGTAGTAAACACCTTTTACATCTAAAGAAAGAAGCGAAAAATAGGTCATGGAAAATTTGCTTGAAAGTAGCGCTAATGAAAAAAGTAAATTTGATAGATTCTATAATCATATTAGAAGCAAGAAGGGAAAAAAGAATAGTATACCTGTGCTTCAGCAGAACGGTAAGACAATAACAGACGATAAGGAGAAAGCAAATGTGTTAAATCATCACTATGCTAGCATATTTGGGGAAAAGGTAGTGTTTAATAAGAAGTTAGTTAATAACGAGTGCCAGAATGAAAATGTCTTTACATTTAGTCAAAAAAGTATAGGTCAAGTAATTAATGGTTTGAAAAGCAACAAAACACCGGGTTTGGATGGCATTTCAAATGATTTCATAAAGTTAGCGGGCAATGCGATCATTCCCTATTTACAGTTGTTATTCCAAATTTCTATAAATAATGAGCAAATACCAGATGATTGGAAATCTGCATGGGTTTCTCCAATACCCAAAGATGGGAAAAAAGATAGGGCTGAAAACTACAGGCCAGTAAGTCTTACTAGTAGTGTTTGTAAAGTTTTTGAGACTATGATTTCTAGATATATAAGATACCAATTGAAACAAACTGGTTATCTGTTAAACACTCAACATGGCTTTCGTGAAGGCTATTCTTGTGAAAGTCAATTAGCGAGCCTTATTCAGGATTTGTCTGATGAGGTTGACAATAAAGGGGAAGTTGATGCAATACTACTAGATTTTTCCAAGGCATTCGATATGGTACCTCATGATATATTGATGAGTAAAATAAATGAATTAGGAATAGACCCAAGAATAGTGAAATGGATAAATGAGTGGCTCACAGGAAGAGTGCAAGTTGTTAAGTAGGTGATGAATATTCTGATGAAGTAGCTGTTTTATCAGGGGCTCCACAGGGAAGTGTTCTTGGCCCACTTCTATTTCTAATATTCATAAATGATATAGGGATAGGTCTGGATGGAGATGTGTTTATAAGACTTTTTGCAGACGATTGCATATTATATATGAGAATTAACAATATGGATGATTGTCTCAGATTTCAAAAAGCTATTGACAAAATAGTGGAATGGATCAAGGCCAATAGAATGAAAATGAATGCAGCTAAGAGTCAGCTAATTAAATTTACACTCAAGCATAAAACGAATGTTTTATCACTATATGCTTGATGGAGAAAGTTTAGAGTATCGTGAAAATTGTAAATACCTTGGAGCACTGTTAAATAATAAATTAAATTGGGGAGAGCACGTAAGCCAAGTTATATGTAAGGGAAATAAACAAACAAATTTTGTGATGAGAAACTTGAGAGGATGTAGTGAAAAGGTAAAGGAGAAAGCATACATTGAAATTGTTAGACATTGTTTAGAGTATGCTGGGTTAGTGTGGGACCCACACTCAAAAAATACATACTGATGCTATAGAGATGGTGCAAAGAAAAGCAATTAGAAAGGTACTAGGTAAATATGGAAGGAGACATAGTCCAAGTGAAATGATGGTGGGTCTGGGATGGGAATCATTACATGAACGTAGAATAAATGCTAAACTGTGTGCTTTTTACAAAGTATTTACAGGTGAACCGGCTTGGGATGACCTAAATAAAAAGATTATTTTTGCATTGAGGTAGAAAAGATCATAGTATGAAGATATTTGTTCACAAATGTAACACGGATGTAGGTAAACACTCCTTTCTTGGTTCTGTGACCAAGAGTTGGAATGGTTTGGATGAAAGAGTTGTAAATCCATTGCCTAGAAATGTCTCTGAATTCAAAGAGCGCATAAGAAAATACCAAGGTTGTTGTTGACTCTTGTCAGTGCCCTGCATTTGTGCAGAATATGTGGTTATTGTTGTAAATGTTTGGTAACCGAGTTGATGAACTCAAAACTGAACTTAATAAAGTTAATCTAATCTAATCTAAATGAATGCATGAAAGCCATCAAGGCATTGCAAAGTCAAAAGCAATGATTCGACCAACATTGTATTGGCCGGGAATCAATGCTGACATAGAACAAACGGTTCTAAACTGTAGGGTATGTGAACAACATCGGGCTTACAATCAAAAAGAGCCTCTAATACCTCATCCTGTTCCAGAACGATGTTGGGAAACAGTGTGTTGTGACTATTTTGATCTAAATCATAAACAATACATAGTTGTTACTGATTACTATAGTAAGTGGTTGGAAATATTACAGGTAGAGTCAAAAACAGCACGCGAAACTATTCAGAAGCTTAAATCTTTATTTGCACGATTTGGCATACCAGATAAAATCATGTCAGACAACATGCCATTCGCGAGCAATGAGTTCAAAGCATTTGCAAGTGAGTGGGGCATAAACTTAATCACGTCTAGCCCTCACTATCCGAAGTCGAACGGATTAGCTGAACGCTCAGTTCAGACGGCTAAGAGCATGATTAAAAAAATGGCAGAAGATGGAAAAGATATCCATGTAGCACTATTAAACTATAGAAACACTCCAGTAGCAGGGCTTTCTATGTCACCTGCTCAGCTATTGCTGAAAAGACGTCTAAAAACTAAGCTGCCGGTAACATTTCCACTATTGCAGTCTTCTCTTCCCGTTAATGTAAGAAAGGAGATAAAGAAAAAGCAATCTATCATGAAAACTTTTCATTACCGAGGGGCAAGAGATCTAAAGCCATTGTCACCAGGCCAAAATGTTTGCATTATAAATAATAAGGAATGGCAACCTGCCATTGTAGTAGATAAGCATAGCGCACCTAGATCATACATAGTTAACACATCAGAAGGAAGTATGCTTAGGAGAAATAGAAGAGATATTCTTGAGTCAAGGCATACTATGGTTAACAATAATCATAATGATCAGTACTTTGATGTTGATGACAATCACGACAACCTCACTGTTGAGCCAGAGATAGGTCCGGTCCTAAACCAACAAAGGTACTCACCTAGGCCCAGACGTGCTATCAGGCGTCCTATTAGATTTAATGATTACTGTTAGTATGTATCTTTAAAGTATTCTTTAATATTGTGAACATAGTAGACATTGTGATTCAGTTGAATATAAAATAACTTAGTATTTTCAATAACAGTGTACTACTGTAATTTAATTAATATTATAACATGTAATCTGGTGAATGCTAACTCAGAGGGGAGGTGTTGTGTATTTGAATTGTGTTTAAATTACGAGCCCTCAAGAGCTGCTACCTGGCGGCCGTCTCTAGACCTACCTGGCATCACAGACGAGACGCAATGGCTGACTGGTAGAATCACTCTCATATTTACTGTACTTGGTAATTAATAAATAATACTGTCGTTAGAATCATATTCACGTGTAGACTATTTTATTATTCAATATTATAAACCCACGCGCAATATACGACAACTAAAGAATAAAAAGGGGCTAAAAACCCCAAAAAAATTTTTTACCACGTGATCTATAGCACAATACTACACTTAAATGACCGTTCAAAAAATCATATCTTGTAACTGTGATTTAAGACGAATTTTTGATTTTTTTTATCCAGAAATTTGCCAAAATTGGTGTTTTGGGAAATTTCTTAAATCGGCTTTAACCTGGTTCTTTACTAGAGCATAGTACCAATCTAAAATGCTTCTTTATAACATTCGTGTCTTGAAACTGTGCCCAAATATACCCTCAAACACGCAAAAATATGCATTCCAAAATCACACCCCATCTTGGTAATCAGCATATTTTGACCAAACTACTTACCCAAATTACTAAACAAAATATAGAGAATTTAAAGATAAGGCTGTGAAGTACGTCAATAATGGGCAATATTTTTTTTGATCAAAATCCTCCAAGGTCACGGGGCATAAAGATCGTCCCCATGTTATTTCTTATGGGAGATTTTTGCCGATGGGACCTAGCTATAAAAATATCGGTTTACAATTTTTTGGGAGGTCATGGTGGTCCCAATAATTTTTCTGTTGATTGCTTAATTCATTACTTATTAGCCTGAATGAAATATATTTTTTGAGTTTAGCGGTTAAATACCCCTTTAAGGATCAAGATTGGGGGGCCATCGCACCTATGTCCTTCCCCCTAGATATGCCACTGAAATACACCATACATCATAGATATCTTAACATCTTTAGTAGGCTAGATACGCAGTCTCCAATACCTACGCACAGGCGCGAGCGTGGCAAATTGAAGAGTCAATTTGCCATATTAAAAATGACGATTTGGCGTTTTTTTATAAAGTATTTTACTGGATTGTTTGATATGGTTTTAGCTTGTTCAGCATGATATTGAACAAACAGAAACAATAAGAAGTTATTGCATTAGGGAATTTAATAATCATTTGATGTTAATAGCTAGTATGCTCACCTGTCAAACTGACGGCCATCTTTAAAAATATTTTGCCTACATATCGCTCCCATCTACTTAACATGCAAACAGGTATTTCAAAATGGCTTCAAATTGTCACGGAAGTGGATTATTGACTGCGTATCTAGCCTACTATAGGTGTTTAATTTCTATGCCATACATACTATAGCCTTCTGAGAATGGAATGAATGTAAACCAGGGGTGCCCAACGTACGGCCCGCCAAGCCATTTGGTCCGGCCCTCCCCCTCATACACGGATCCGCGAAAAAAAAATTGATAAAAAACTACAGCGAAAACGATCTTAGTACTTCCTGTGAGTCCCACAATCAATAATATGAGACGGAGTGTAATAATGGTACGTAGTTTTATTTAAGGAGGTTATGTCCTTATTGTTTTCTTTAGCGACATCCGACCTAACTGGCTAGCCTCCGGGTCAACCATGTGATGCTTGGGCCCCGAAGGGGGTGAAGTGTACTGACCAAGGCAAGCAATGCAAAGGTTGTCCATCATGCTAGTCATGTTCTTTGTCGCATTTGAGTAAGGTAGTCTTGATTCACGAATTGCTATCCTGTGCAAGTTTCAAGAATGTATTTGTAAGTGCATGTCTAGTTACGCACAGTTCCAAGTAGTGGTAGCGGTACGCAAAATAATACTGCACTTTTTGAACACGGTTTGCCGCTTTGCACAGTTGTAGGTGGGACCAAAAGTAATTTTTAAAGATGTGGAGGCACTCGAAATTTCCCTTAGAATTCATAATGGTGGCCATTTTTCAAAACGATGTTCTCAGATACAAAAATTCTTTTGAAATTTTTTAGAATAATTATATGTCTGATATAATTAGACGAGTGAGCGAAGCGAATGAGGATTCTGTTACGCTCTACTCGATCGGGCCTTGGCCGTGAGCATTGTCCAATGTATGTATGTATGTATGTTAAATGTTTGTCTGTCCGGGCTCATACGGCCGAACGGCCAAATAGATTGAGCTGAAATTTTAAACACACATCCGTGCCCAGGTAACTGAGAACTGCTAACAAAATGAGCAATATCTGTTGCGATTTAAGCTCGCAAGAAATAAAAATTTGAAAAATTTGAACTTAGATTGCACATGTTTCATTTGCAAATACGTATAGAAGGCCACAGCCATGGTTATATAAAATAAATTAAACACATTGATTTCAGTGACGGATAAAAAATCACACAGTCGGTGGTTATCACCACGTGTTTTGATTTTTGTTTTCCTACGTGTCAATGTCAAGCGATAGAAAGTCTATATTATAGATATAGGCGGACATTTGGCCAAGAGATGGCTCGCGCCTAAACGAACTCCATTTCACAAACGTTAGCTGGTAAGTAGAATATTACTCCTCCAAACTAGAGGCGAGCTCTGGTAGTTGTCGTCGGGGACCTCTCCTCCTCCGCAACGACGACGACCATAACGACACGAACGATGACAAAGACTATGACGACCACGACGTGAGAACCCCTCTTTTCCTTTTACCTACTTGTAGCTGATTCTGTTCTGCATAGAGTTTTCCTTCCTATATCCCCTAGATTAGAGTTGCGTATTATAACCTAACAGTTGACGCGCCTTTAATCCAAATCAACTTAACCCTCCATTCAGTACGAAGACGGCGACAACGACTACACGATTGGTTGACGCCCTCTGAAACCATACTATGAAAACGCCAAAGTCGTTGTTAGACGAGTGAGCAAGCTATGTGTTGGGTACTCGGTAACACTAGGGAAACGCCAAAGTCGTTGTTAGACGAGTGAGCAAGCCATGTGTTGAGTACCCAGGAACATCCCCTTTCCTCCCCAAAACTTAAGGCTGAATCTAGCTAGCATGGGCATTTTCTCCACAGTATATTAGGCTAGAGTGGCGCATTAGGCCTTACAGTGTTGACGCGCCCTTATAACAACTAATCTCAAACCCCTCTTATTTATACTCATAATATACTAGGAAAACGCCAAAGTCATTGTTAGACGAGTGAGCAAGCCATGTGTTGAATACTCGGTAATATTAATATATCATGAGTATAAATGAGAGGGGTTTGAGATCAGTTGTAGTAAGGGCGCGTCAACACTGTAAGGCCTAATGCACCAATCTAGCCTAATAAACTGTGGAGGAGAAATATGCCCATGCTAGCTAGATTCAGCCTTAGGTTTTGGGGAGGAAAAGGGGATGTTTCCGGGTACTCAACACATGGCTTGCTCACTCGTCTAACAACGACTTTGGCGTTTCCCTAGTAGTCAATATAGGCCCTCCCTAGACTCTAAATTCTTACCCCTTCTTTAAATCCTGCATATCGATGAAGAGTCCCGTTCTTCAGGAATATGCGCATACCCCAAGATCCAACCAGACGTTGCCAGTTGACAACATCTAAATCGTTAGAAGAGAGTTGTTCCACCTTACCAGTCTTGCCATTTTTGAAGATAATGTGCTGATCTGTCAATTTTAAACGTCCTGGGCACTGTAATCAGTTTTAATTTATTAGCCAATCTTCACACACTTCAATCACTCAAAAACATGGTAGGCCTACCTATTGAAACATGCCAGTTTTTAAGATTGTTGTACTAACATTTACCAGTATACTAAGCTAGGGGTGTAAAATTACCTCTTGCCTGGGCAAGTAAAAATTTCATGCTGGCCCCTAAATCATCAAGAACCAAAAAGATTTTCTTTTTCTATTTCACTGTCAAGTTCGTTGATCACTTTTAAAAATCTTGTTGTGTCTTATTTGTTACCTGGGGTGTGACTGAGTGTCTATGTTTTTGTTATGTTTTGTCACTTGATTGTATTATATGTTGTCCTTTATATGTGTAGATTCTTTGTACATATTATATTTTTATTATATCACACTTGTGGGGCTTTGCCCTGTTTGCTGATAAATAAATAATAAATAATAAATAAATAAATAGATAAATAAATAAATAAATAAATAAATAAATAAATAAATAAAGAAGGGTGGCATAAAGACAAGAGTGAACCACCTTGCAGCATATTGGTAAGTGTTTTTCATTTATCAATGCAACATTGGTTTACTATTTCACCTTTATTATTGATACAAATTCGCTTTTAAAACGTATTTTACCAAGTCCAGCATTCGCCAATATGCTGACCATTGTACAGTGTATAGAGTACCGGTAATAAAATGTAAAGCTGATGAAGTGGCTCTTCAAGAAGACATTGAAATGTGGTGTGAAGTTTATCTCATGGCCGGATGGCCCTGAAGTCCTGAACCACAGCAAGTCCGCCCACATGACAATCACGACCTCCAGGAAGTCTAGGGCTAGTTCGTATACCATAAATGAAGTTTTTGGCACTGTTTCAGTGATGAAAATCCTGGGTATAACAGTGTCAAATGACCTCAAATGGAGCATACAAACCAAGATTATGAGGAACAAATCGGCAAAATTACTTTTTTTTTAAATCTTGAACCCTACACAGTGCTCGTCCAAAAGTGAAACAAACTGTGTATCCAAGTTTAGTTAAATCTGTAATTACGTATGGATGCCCTGCATGGCTGCGAATACAGAGTAGAACATAACTAAGCTAGAAACAATACAGAACACTGAACAGGGAAACAAAATTCATCATGGATATTGGATAGGAAGGACTGTGGATGGTGTGAAAGGATAGAAATTTGTAATATTTGTCAATGAAAAACTCATAAATGAAATTGACGTAGGCCCTACATTGTTCATGAGGAAAATGTTTCTGAACATCGTATCGTCGACATTGATCCATTGTCCAGAGTGCAGCTCGGGTACAGATCAGTTCAATATGGGAAAGGTGTTACGCAGTGTCCTCCTTTCGTGCGGACTGAACTACCGGTATACAAGAGAGGATTATTTTGTCACGCAATGACCACGTAGTAGCACATGTAGGCCTAGCTAGGCCTATAACTTTGGGGACCCAAACACTAGGCAACTGAGCAAAATTAAATCTTTTGGAGCTCACTTTAGTTTAGACGTGTCCTACTAGAGAGCCAAATAGCTTCGTAGACTAGAAACACCTACACACAGTCACCAAACACAAACGCATGAAACACAGATGCACCTACATAATAGCATCTAAACTCACACAATGTATATTAATTTTTGTCACTCAATTTTCATCTTATTCATCATCAATATATAATATTTTCTTATTTTTGGAGTAGGTTATCTGTAGTAGACTAATATGTGTAGGTATATAGTATACTGTATAGGCCTAAATTAGTCTGTTAAATTTAATACTAGCTTACGTATTTAGTTCATAAACTGACTCTACTATTGTAACCAGCAAGGTGTACCGGTATATAATATGTAGGTTATAATTCAGACATAGGGGCCTATCGATAATAATACCGGTACGTACCGACCCCTACCAATCCGCGATGCAAAGGAACACAAATGCCATCTGGCGGATAAAGAGAAAAGCTTAAACAATTTTAGTAACAGAAGGATGCGTAGGTAAGCAGCACTGTAGCTACAAAAATTGAGAAAAGTCGAGGGCCTTCTGGATTACCTTCTTTTTTAACAGAACATAGTTGGAAATGTAGCTACCTACATGAGTAGTGGTGCTGACAGTGACAAATTATTGGATTGTTGATTCTTGTGTTTTGATAAATAACAAATTTGTGTAGAATGTTGTAAACTAGGAAAACGCTTAATAGAGATGCGAATTTAAAAAAAAACGGTGGCCCGGCCCGGCCCAAGGCCCGACCCGAAACGGTCCGGCCCGGGCCCGGCCCGACTATTAAAAAAATACTGCGGCCCGGCCCGAACCCGGCCCGAAAGATAATCATCCTGGCCCGGCCCGGCCCGAAAGTCTGGCCCGGCCCGAAGGTTGGCCCGAAAGTCTGAATTTTTAGACTCGTCAAAGCAAATGGGCCGCCTTTGCCAACAGTATGATAGTATTTCTTAGTTTTGCGATTATATACCGTTATACCTAGATCTGGGTGGGCATTGGGCAGTGTAGACCTAAAGCAAATTGCCCATATGGCATGTTTATGAATTGTGCGTGTATATTTATCGATATGAGTGATGCCGCCAATAAGGGACGCAGATGTAGTTGTAGGCCTACATATTTATGTGAGAGCACGTTCTATTTTGTGTTTATTCGGGACTAGAGACCAGGCGAGTGAGTATACTGTTATTTCAAATCATATTGGACAGTGAAAAGCAATGTGCCGAGTGACATGTTCACAAATTATTAATATTTATGACTTAAGTCTATGAGTATTGAGCTTGTATTGACATCGATGGGATCACGGGAGAAATGCCGCCACCGCCAGGCGACAATGTAAGTTGTAAAAACACAGACTGTCTCCTTCTTCATTGTCTGTTGCTGTCCATCTTCTTGTCGAAGCACGTTCGATATTGTGTTCGGGAGTAATGTATCGCAAATCATGTTGAGGGGGTGTGGTGATGTCCACTCCAAACCCTTCTGTCCACCTCGACGTCGAAGCTCATTATAGTCTAAGCAAAGGTTGGATTCTAGGAGATGAAACTTTTTAATTATAATATAATAATAAGACTGTGAAAACGCATTTTTTTTTGTCTGTCTGCTGTATCTTTCTTTCTTTCTTTAACGTTTATCCTATTCAGTTAAAAAAATGATTTATAAATCAACTTCTCAATGCTTCAGCTCCGGCTCGGGATAGTTTCGGTTTCGGGCTTCGGGCCGGGCCAAACACCAATCTATATTTCCTAAGTTAAATATGGTGCCCGGCCCGAAGCCTGGCCCGAAAGCCCGAACTGCCCGAAAGCCTGAACTGGCCCGAAAGCCCGAAACGGCCCGGCCCGAAATTTTAATGCTTCGGGCCCGGCCCGGCCCGAAGCCCGAAATTAAGAAAAACATCCGGCCCGGCCCGACTTCGGGCCGGGCCGGGCCAAAATTCCCATCTCTAACGCTTAAGTCCAGTCGTGTTGAGGTTGAGGGATGAGCTTTTTTTCAAGTTTTTAATGTGCGTGGGATCTCTGTAGCCTACCGGTTCTTCAAGTTCCATTGCAAAATCATTTTTGTTAAATTAGAATAATTTTTTGGATGAGCGTAGCGAGCGAAGCGAAGATTCCATTTCACTACACTGGAGAAAAAAATCCGGAATGTTTTTTTTTTTCTTTCTTTTTTTTTTTGTATTTTTGTCTGTTTGTCCACACGATTCCGGCTAAACCGATAATCCGATTGCGATGAAATTTTATGGAGGCCTTTGAAATCTCTGAACTTAGAACTGCCACGTTTTTGAGCGCAATCGGAAAATTTTTTCTCATGAAAATCGCAATTTTACGATTTTTTTCAATTTTTAAAAAAAATTCTTCGACTTATAACACCTACATGCTTTATCCGATTTTAATGATTTTTGCACAGAACCTTTATTTTATGAATTTAGATATTTTCGTGAAATTTGAGCGCAATTGAAAAAATATTTATCATAAAAAACGAAATTTTACAGGTTTTTTCTTTTTTTAAACAACTCTTTGACTTATAACACCTAGATGCTTTATCCGATGGTAATCATTTTTTTGCAGAGGCTTTATTTTATGAATGTATATATTAGTGTAAAATTTGAGCGCAATCGAGAAATTATTTCTTATGAAAATCGCAATTTTACGATTGTTTTTAACAATTACGATTAATTTTAAAAAAATTAAAAAAATTAAGTTAATTTTTAATTTAATTTAATTTAATTAATTTAAAAAAAATTTCAACTAAGTAATGATTTTGCCACAGAACAACAGAAAATTCGCATAACACATGGCAGCTCAATGCACCAATTACGCTCATCCAACAACGCGGCGGGACTTAAGCGTTTTCCTAGTATAAAGTATTACTAATTGCTATGGTAATTAGAATGTCAAATATCTGTAGGCCCGAATATTGCTTTATGAATGCATTGTAGGTGATTGTTGTCAAGTTTCTATAGTTAGGCCTAGGCCCCCTACTTGTTAATTATTGTTGTAGGGCCTACACTTCAAAAAACTCATATTCTTTATTTCTATTGATTCTGGATAACTTTTTCAACTTTTTCTTTCAAAAGGTACTACAGCACCATAGGCTAACCTTAATGCCCATGTAAAATATGAACGTTGTAGCCCCACCCGTTTGGTCAGAATCTGCCCAAATGTCACGAAAATATCGCACTAAAAATCGAATAAAATCATAAAAGTACGAAATATTCATGAGAAATATTTCTTCGATTGTACCCAAAAACAATACAAGTCTAAGTTCAGAGATTTTGAAGGTCCCCTCCAATTTTCATCAAGATCGCATATGCCGTTTGCCCGGTAGAGAGCGAACAAACAGACAAAAATTAAAAAAAAAAAACACCTGAGCTAATTTTTTTTGGGGGGGTCAGTGAAATTAAAGTCAGCTTCGCTCATCCAAAAACAAATGAAACTAAATAACTGAAAGAAAACACAAACAAACATCAAATAAAATCCTTTTCCAAAGCCAAACAGCTTGGAGCCTAGCCTAGTTTGCAAATCAAACCACATAGATTATACAAGGCCTACTGAACTGTCCGCACGCAAACCCCCTTCACATGACCACTTGACATTGAGGCGGTAGCCTAGGGTTACAGCATTTTACCCTGAATACCTACGGGTAGTCCTACGTGCAAATAGGGTCTAGATCGCATTGATCGGCTGAGCTAGGCCACTTGAAAAAATTGATATTAAAATAATAAATAAATAAATTTTATTTAGAGTCTACCCACTCAGTTATATAACTGATTTTCAGTGGGGGACAGTAAATCAAAGCGTCCAAGCCAACCCTGTAGGCCCCGACGCAATCGACGAGTGAGCGATAAGTCGATAACCAACCAAAGATCGATATTTTTAATAGGAAATATAGCAATCAGTGGTATGGACAGTGCGAACACCCGCGAATCAACGCCAGAATCAACAAGGCCGATTCAGAACAACTCTGAAATTTATTATGTGCTTCGTTGCTAGGACGGCTCTAAAGTCACCGTTTACAAACTCCTAAGACAAGAACTGATAGACTCAAGTCCAAATTATATATAATATAAAATAATAATATAGGCGGTAGCCTATACAGCATTTTTACCCCAATATCTACGGGTAGGGGGCTAGTCATACGTGCAAATAGGGTCCAGATCGCATTGATCGGCTGAGCTAGGCCTAGGCTAGCCTAGGCCTAGCCTGAACTGAGCCTGCTTGGGCGGCTCAGAATTGCGGCCCAGACAGGTTGCCGGCCCTAGGTAGTCTGTGTAGTTAGGCTAGGCTAGGGGGGGTAGGCCTAGGCCACTTTGTAGGTTCTATGAAATACGTTGTGTATATTCGTACGTTGGATTCTCGGCATAGGGTAGGGGGCTAGGGGCCTACCCCGGTTCAAACCGACATGCACGCGCATCTCTGCTACAGCCAACTTACACAATGCGATAGTAACTACATTTTAAACAAAACAATAAATTTGCCTTGTTACTACTTTATATTAACAACTACTTACCCTAGGTTAGCCGAACTTTCCGCTGGCTACAGTGCGCCCCGCTAGTTCTAGGATATAATCGATAAGAGCGCACCCGAAATCCTTTCCGTTAGGAGTATTTTAGTGATAGAAATTACGAAGTGTATAATCTTACGTTCGAACGTAAAATTTGCTGAAAGTTGTTCTTACGTTCAAGGAACTATTTGCTACCGACCGAGCCGAAGAGGTCGGAGCGTGCTAGTTCCGAACTCGTACGCTGGAGGTTCGTCGGCCATATTTATTTTTGTCAATCTGCCACGAGAAGTTGGAGCACGACGTGTTGACCGACGAGATGGATCTGAATATTGGCGATAGATTTGCGAATGCGCTGGGAGTTGAGGAGATAGTTAAGAGATATGGTGAAGAGAGATTTGTTCAATTATATTACAAGAAGTAGGAGTGCCCACACTAACACGCCCACGCAGCCGCCCACACATTCAACGGGACGCCGCCACAGCTGCTGCAGCTGACGGCAGGCACTAGGCCAAATATTTTAGTATCCTTGCTAGGCCCTAGGCCACAGACACTAGGCCTATCTCTGCTGTCTCGTAGTAGGCCCTACTTACTACATACTTTCCCCAGCAGTTTTGCTTCAATTAATTGAGCCTAGCACAGCAGCAGCTGACGGCAGGCACTAGCCTACCTCGTTGTAGGCCCTAATCTTTGTGTTTCCAATGGTGTCCCTGATTAATACATATTCGCCAGCAGTTTTGCTTCAATAAATTGAGTCTAGAGGCTTTATTTTTCATAATTCCTAATTCCTATCCAATTCGTTAGGCCCCTACTCTTGGGTATATTTACAACGAAATAATAACGCACCAGTAGGCATATTCTATTCTTACAAGTTTGGAACGTAATAACAACGTAATAGGCCTAGGCCTAAACAATTCTTACGTTCGGCGAGTAGGCCTAAACGGCAGGAAAGCACTGAACGTAAGATTTATTTGCAGTACTTTTTACATTCGAACATAAGATTATACACAGCCTAGAAATTATGATTTTATTTTAATTCCAACGTACTATTTGTATACTGATTGATTGATTGATTGTTATTTATTGAACATAGATCCAAAAGATACATTGGCTAACAGCCTTATCAGGATATTGTACATAGTCAGAAATATAAAATCATTGGTAATTCGTCAATTCCATACAATTAAATTATATGATACAATTAAATTATATGTGTTCAAAAGCAATACATTTAAGTTAAAACACACAAAATTGTCGATGGAATAAAAGACCTTGTCAAGCAGAAAGGTTTTCAGTTCCCTCTTGAAGCGGTCACTGTTACTAATAGATCTCAGTTCTTGAGGCAGCTGTTGTAAATCCGCTTTCCACAGTTTCTGGGCTCTTCAGTCCAGCTGTAGTAGTCCGGGTTGCGTCAATGTGCAGATCGTTCTTATGTCGTGTGGCGTATTGATGGAAGTTAAGAGTTTTTAGGAATTTTCTCCAGCTGTTTGTGTACATGCATGGCCGATTCCAGTATGTATAGGCCCGCAAGAGTAAGAATGCCTAGTTCGGGGAAGAGTCGTCTGCAGGAGTGTCGTTTGCTTACTCCTACGAGAATACGAAACAGCCATTTTCTGCATAATAAAAATTCGAGTGAAGATTTTCTTGCCGGCTGAGCCCCAAAGCAGGATACCATAACGTAGGATTGACTCAAAGTACGCAAAATAAACCATCTTTGCAGTACTGGGGCCAATACGTTGTCTAATAATCCTTAAGGCAAAACTAGCCCTGCTCAGTTTATGCACCAGGATGTCCGCCTGCAGGTCCCATTTAAGGGTGGAGGGCAACAGTAAGCCAAAGGGAAAGACACCGCTCCAGCTTCAGGCAGAGGGTGGCCTTCAAAGTTCAGGTTCAGCTTTTCAGTTTTCCTAGGGTTGAGACTGAAATGGGTCGCAGTGGTCTGTACCCGCGTTCATGGTCAGTTGGTTGTCATACAGCCAAATTGCTTCCTGGTCGAGTTCCATTTGTGCTGTCCTTATGGCATCCATGATGTGTTTACCCCAGCATAGATAGACAAAATCATCAGCATACATGTGGACTTTGCAGTGCGGAGTACTGGGTTGGAGGTCATTCACATATATGACGAAGAACAGAGGACCCAGTACTGTACCCTGAGGTACTCCGGTGGTACTCCTCAGCCAAGTGGATCTAACTGCTACCGTGTTATCATCAGCAGCGCAGCTGATTTGTACTGACTGTTCTCTGTCTTGTAAGTAAGAAGTAACCCATTGCAGGACCATATCGGGAAAGCCTAAGGCTGCTAGCTTACCAATGAGCCTGGTGTGGTTAACGCAGTCAAAGGCCTTGGACATGTCGCAGTATACCGCCAATGCTGAGTCGCCCGCATCAATGGTTCACTTAGTTTGTCGACAAAGTCACACAAGGCCGTGGTTGTAGAGCGTCCTTGGCGGAACCCATATTGACGATCAGAGAAGAGGGATCTAGTTTCCAGGAAGTGCACAAGCCTGACTTTGACGAGTCGTTCAAGGTCTTTTGACAGAGATGTTACTAGAGCAATGGGGCGAAAGTTACTGATAATCGTCTTTTTACCCTTCTTATGGATAGGGATTACAAGGCTCTTTTTCATCGCCGTTGGGAAGACACCCTGTTGCATCGATAAGTTAAATAATATCTGCTAGTACATCCGCTACCACTCTAGTACAGTTACGGATCACCCGGTTAGGTATTTCGTCGATTCCGGCAGACAAAGTATTGTGCAGAGCTCTCGCAGTGTTAAGTACTTCGATCCCAGTAACAGGCTTCCATGCAAAAGTTGTCAAGGTACGTTGTGAGACATTGCACCGTCTGACGTCATGTTGACCAGACGTATGTATTAGGCCAGCAGGGGGAGTCCTGTTAGAGATTAATGTTTCTGCGGCCGTTACGAAGTACCTGTTGAAGCTGTTGGCGACTTCCGTAGGGTCGGAGATGATCCGTGCATTATCTGTGCTGAGGTGGATCGGCGGAGAAGCAGCATTACAACCGTGAAGTTCGCGATTAACAATCTTCCAAACTGCCGCGCTCTTGTTGACTGCAGCGCTAATGGTCTTGTTGCAGTGGCCGGATTTTGCCTGGTTTATTATGAGTTTATATTTCTTACTTATCTCCCTATAGCTGGATTCCTTCTCAGGAGTTTGCCAGACTACCCAATCCTCGTAGGCCCTGCGCCGTCTAACGCCCCATTCTTTTACTTCAGCGGTGACCCAGGATTAGTGGGGTCACGGTGTTTCGTTTTAGGCGCGGAAAAAGACATAACAAACTGGCTATTCAGTTTGCTAAGAAACGTATCAAACATGTAATCAACATTATTCGAATCCGTAAAAACATCAGCCCAGTCAAGTAATGAAGCGTTAGTCCAAAAGCTGCTGATATTTCTGTCAGAAAAATTTCTTTTACCCTCTTTAGTGTTGTTGGTACGTTTGCTAGATGTAGCTGTCTTTGTGGGTCCCGTACAGCTGCAGTCGAATAGGCACAGTTGAGCTCCATGATCGGAAAGGCCGTTGTAGTCTACATCTACGCAGACCGGGAGAGACGCTGTTGAGAAAATATTGTCAATGATGGTACCCTCTCCATAAGAATTCAGTCTTGTAGGAACCTGTACTTTACTGGTATAACCAAAGGCTAAGAGCAGGTCTTCAAGGTCCCTTTTGGGGCCCGAAGTTTGATTGAAGTCGACGTTGAAGTCTCCGCAAATAATCGCTCGGGTGTTTTTTAGAGCCAGGATGTTCAGGCATTCTCTAGCTGTTCACGGAACAATAGGTGGCAGCCCGCTGGGGATTTATACACAACTACAATGATAGCATGCAACTGAACTCTAGTCCTCGTGCAAAGTTCTATCTGCGTCGCTGCAACTTCAAAATGTTTGTCCATGCCCAGTCGGTTAATTTTTTCCACCGGAGTATGGATAAGGTCGTGTCGCACGTATATGCAGTACCCTCCATAAGCAATGTTGGAGCTCTTCCGACAGTAGGACGCGGCCAATCTGTAGGTGAAAGCTGAGTAACATTAAGTCTATCTAGACTAAGCCAGTGTTCGGTGAGACATAGGCCTACCACCTCAGGTATCGGACTGTCATTCGAGTTATACAAGTACTCCTCAAGCTCAAGAGTTTTCTCTCCGAGACTTCGGATGTTTTGGTGGAACAGACGAAGCAGATGATGCCGATTTGCTGGCCGTAAGCATGTCAAGAAATTATCTGGGACTGCGTACGGCTCTGAAAAAACCTTCGCACGGCTGTGCCTGTAGGCCAGAAGTCAGAGGTTAGGAGGTCTGTTAGATGGCTAGGTTCCACTCCTACTTTAAAGGAAGCATAGTTGCCTCTAGCATTAAGCTTTTCGCAAATTACATATTGTCCAGGAATCTTTTTGCCCAGGAAGGCTTTAAGAGACTCACACGTTGTGTCTACTGCTAGTCTCCAGACGTGTACCCATTTAGTTCTATCGGGAGTGGGAGCTACTCTAAGGCCAGCATCATCGCTATTCTCCGATGCCGAGCCTAGGATCAGATCGTTAGACCTACGCTTGTACACGCCATGGGGTGGTCTAGGGACATCCGACCGTGCATTTCCTTTACTCACTGTGCGTGAATTTCCCGATGAATCATTTCTACTGCGGCTGACTGGTATTGACGAAGGGCTTACCTTGCCGCTCTCATTGGTAGTAGGCCTAGGGTGTTGTACCTGTTTTTCTTGCAAGCCCAGGTCTAGTCTTGCGGCGTTATCTTCATTTTGTTGTTCAGACCGGCCCCTATCATTGATGGATGCATCGGATTTCTGATTAGGAACGGGCCTAGACTTACCACGGTTAGGTGAATTAGGCCTGCTTACGTGATCTGGCCACCCACTGCTCGACTGGACCCCAGACCGGACAAGGTTCTAGTCTCGGAACAACCTCCATAGAGATCCCTATTTTCCACTGCATACAATCTGTCCATCACCTCTGTCAATTGGTCTTTCAGGGTATTCATATCGACTTGTAGTAGCTGGCAATTTTCCGTCACCAGTGCCTGAAGGCCCGGGCTAGGCTTAGGCCTAGGCTTGCAACACTCGTCGCAGAACCACCTGACGTTTTTCATGCCTTCAATGAACTTGAACTCTTTAGGTTGTATCTTAACACAGGTAATGTGGAACCACTTCTCACTATTCCCCTTCGCAGCCTAGACCATCTATTGTCATCAATAATGTTATATTTACCACAGACGCCACAAGCCGGGCTGTCCTCTCCGTCGGCCATGTTCACTGCGTTTGTTGTTACATGGTACATTGTTATATAGTTGATACGTTGAGAACCCGGATCTTTTTCGGTTGGTATGGACCGGTTTTACAAAACTACTTGCGTTAGGTTTGCCGAACTTTCCGCTGGCTACAGTGCGCCGCGCTAGTTCTAGGATATAATCGATAAGAGCGCACCCGAAATCCTTTTCGTTACAAAACTACTTACCGGTAGGCCTAGGCCTAGTTGTTTTTCAGTGTTTTTATTGAAAAAAAACAGTGTTAAAAAACCGGTCCATACCAACCGAAAAAGTACCGAGAACCCGACCACCTAGCAAGCATCCAACGTATGAATAAATTTGCGATTGCGTACGTCCAACGAATCAATATACACGGGGTAGGGCCTATGAAATATAGCCTAGGCCTATGCCATAATAGCCTAGGTAAGCCTAGGGCCCTAGGGCCTACCTAGTTTGAGAAGACTAGGCTAGGCCTAAGGCCTAGGCCCCTAGGCCTAGCCTAGGCCTACCCTAGCCTAGGCTAAACCCACAAAATATTTCAATGATATACTTACCATAGCACCCTTAATTTCCGACAGTATGTCCGAATATTCTAGAAAATCCATTTTTATAGCTTCCTAAAGTTTCTCAAACTCGAGAAAGCGATTATGACGATAAACAAAGTGTTTCCCTCCACTCGGACACAAAACACACAAGCTTCTCGTTTCTTCCGCCAGCGCAGGTCAGCGCAACGCTTGAATCAGGAGTACCAATGGCAAATTTCGCAGACAAACTAAAACCCACGGACAAGAAAAAGGAGACGATGTCGATTTGAGATTTTGGCGCTATTTTTATTTAGCAGTGTTAAGCTTGAATTGGATTCTAGCATTCATTCTAAAAGAGGTTACACCGTTTAATTAAATTCTTATTCTCACAAAAACAAAATAGTGAAATGTAACTGGGAAAGTTATTAATTATTGCTACCAGTATATAGAGTATCATAAATGTGTCATAAAATATGTAAACATGAATATTCTCTGTACAATAGCCAAACATGCTAATCTAGGGCGACGGTCGTTCGCCCGCAGCCAAGCGCACGCGACTGCTTAACGACTAACTCAACCCTGTATACTCCTATTCGAGTTGGGGGGTTTTCAGCTATCTGCACACGCCGCCCCGAAAGATTTACAATCTAGAAACTCTGTATATGACCTGATATGTGGTCCTTGACCTACAAAAAAAACAGGCTGATCCGATAACCCGTTCTGTGTTAAAAAAGTGCTTTATAATAATAATAATAATAATAATAATAATAAATAATAATAATAATAATAATAATAATAAAAATAATAATAACCCCCGACTGGGTTCGAACCCCAGTCGGGGCAAACTTTTTCGACAACTGCTATGATTTAATAATAATAATAATAATAATAATAATAATAATAATAATAATAATAATAATAATAATAATAATAATAAATGGTTTATTGTCATAGTATCTACATTTTGCACGAGGCATTTACAGATGTACAGACAACACACAGAAAATACAAGGAAACAATTAAACTTATAGTTATAAATTATTATATACATAAATAAATAGACAAGAAATATGGTCAAAACATAGTTAAAAACCTTCCGGCTGGCTGGGTGGGTTGCTAGCTGGCTGGCTAGCTGGGGCCCCGGGCCAAATGGTTAAAAAATGTATTCATGAAATGCCATTATAAACATGTTTTGAAATGCATAAAAAACTAAGGAAAACATAGCCAGTACAAAATACGAGTAAATATTGTACGGAATTCCGGGGAACCTTGAACGTGGAGATTCGTTAGAAAACCTTGGTCACTGCCAGTGCCATGCATTCTCCACCTGACATTCAAAACATGATTCGATAAAAATGATTTCTTCAAGAAAAAAGCCATTGTCGTTAAATTAAATGCTACACATTTTCAAACCATTTTTAATTTTTATTTCTTGTACATTTGAATCATTACAGATTTTGCTGAAAATGTTATCAACACCCACAAACTTGTTCACGGATGTCTGTTTAAAATTTGTAATCTACTCAGAGATTTAACCGTTTTTTAACATTCACACTCACTCGCTCACCGACACCGGAACAGAGAAAGTACATACGTACCAATCTTTCAGCATTGGAGCATTATGAACATTATACTCAATTATTAAAAACTAGGCAGAAAAATACTATAAAATATGAGGAGCATGATACGTAATATGAACTGGAGCCAATACATTTCATAAGTGTAGGGCCTATTTATTTATTAATTTGTACCCGACAGCAGACACGTAAACATCCTCTCATGGTTTTAAGACTATCTCGTGCTTTTACCGTCCACCCTCTTTTATATCTGATTCATTAATTAAATGTATATAATATAATTTTATTTGTTACCAAAATTGTTGTGTTAAATGCATTGTTGTTGTAATGCAACTATTTCAAATATTAGCGAAAATGTAGTTTATTGTTGTTTCTGCATCTATGTAATTAGATTTATTTAGTTGTCCTCCTTTGTAGATCAGTTTTATAACTGAATAGGATAGACGTTTAATAAATAAATAAATAAATAAATAAATAAATAAATAAATATGCAAGGTGATATCCAACTGTGAGCTAGATGTGCATACAAGATGTGTTGCTCCTCCATGACTAATCCTTAGCACCTACATTCTTAGAAGTCCCATTACCCATTACAAATTCTTGGTTTTGGAAAAGGAAGAAGAAAGAACACATTCCCAATGAAGTTCCCACAACATGGATGCATTCCTTCCCAAGACTGCCAAATGTATAAGATAGTTTGTATTTCCAAATTGTATATTGCCGACAACACAGAACAACATGTGATTTGTCTTTATGTAGGCACCAATATTTCCAATTATTATAGTAAAGTTCCCAAACAATTTGTAGGTGAACAAAGTTGAAATTATCTTTCTACTTAGCAAAAATTATAGTTTTCTATATGGCCCACTAAATAATAATAATAATAATAATAATAATAATAATAATAATAATAATAATAATAATAATATCATCAAATACCCGGTTCCAGCACAAATCGGGGGGGGGGGGGGGGACGCATCATCCATTTCTCCGGCAACGGACTATTCTTAGACTGCTTGCTAGCCAGGCTCTGCACATCCTCGTCTTCCTCACTGTCTTAACTAAATAAAGCAGCCATTTTAATATTAATTATAATCATTTATGATATAACATAGCCTACTTATTTTCTAGTCTAATGGTTATGATATCTTTCTCTCATTAATTAAAACTTGGAACTACCAATTGGATCACCTGGAGGATACAGTTTGAGAAACAATGGTTTAGGGAATATGAGTGATGGAATAAAAATTTTTACTAAGGATGCACACAATAATCAATGTTACTGTCTAATAATCAATAGTCAATGTAATTTTGAGGATTTAAAACCAAATGATCAAATGGTATGTTTTCTAAACAAACTTGTCCAAAACGCATCTTATTACATTTCCAGCACGGATTCGGACCGACATACCACTGCTGTCCAATTCGTGCCTTTATTGAATAATAATAATTTGAAATTTCACGATTAACAAGGCTCAAAGATTTCATATTATTTCTGGTAGAAAAAAATTTATGTTGGCTTTTACAAACATTCAATCTTGATAAGTTGATAACGCCTCCTCGTTAGCAAAAATTGCAACATTTTTAGCGACAGACTAAGTTCGATATTATTGATCTTCACGATCAAGAACTGTTTATTAGTATTCATCTTTTCTATTATTGATAATTTTTATTTTATCCTTGTGCATCCATAGTTTTTACAATGTGAATTGGTATAAAACTCTTGAAATGATGACAATTCAATCAGCACAAGGAACTCAGATATTATCAAACTTCATACTTGAGTAGAGTTACATAAATATTGATGCAACAGATATTGGATTCAATTGTCAACATATCAAAGCTAAGACCATTAGAGTAAATAAACAATACCGATCTGCTTTCGACAAACATGGCTAATATTTCAAGATCATTTTAAAACAAGTTTCAAACTACATAACATTGTATTCTGAATGATTTGTAAGAAAATATTTAATCAAACAATGAACTCGCTAATAATGCATCTTGTAAATATAATTTGCTTACATGTATACCGTTCTAACATTTTGAAGGAAGCCTATGTACACACATAATTACATTTCAAGTCATCAAGAGTCGATAGCGACGCCGAAATAAGTTTTTTCCGAGATACTTTGATAATTTACTACAATTAAGAAAAGACATTCATGTATATTTCACGAGAAATAATTATGGTTTTAATTTTAGAAGAGTAAAGAAAAACAGCACACATAAAACCCTATTATATTATAAGACAGGAAGAATCATTGAGTAAGTTTAAAAGAAAATGTAGACAGTATGTAATCAACACTATGTACTGAACTAGTATTGTAGGCCATTTTTAAGGCCATAAGCCATGCATCGGTCGTAGTTTCTATCTGTTTAATAATAATATTAAGTGAAAATATATATGTACCTATTGTATCTGTTTGTAAGGTACCTATACATGTAAACTGTAATAGCGTTAAGCTAAATAAATACATTATTACTAAACAGATCAGTTTACGCCACAATATTACAATACTGAAAGAAAAATACATGTAGTCTTTCATGCAATAATAATGAACAATAGTTTATCTTATTTTGAAATCTTTAGAATTTATTCAATATTCTGGTCACAAAAATGCAAATAAAATAAAATCGGTTATATTTTGGACTTAGAAATCAAATAACAATTATTTAAACTTTAAAGAAATAACAAATAAATTTGTAATAGATATAAAAAAATTAATAATTTAAATGAAATATTGAAGAACATGTGAAATATCGCATTTAAAAAGCAGTAAAATTATTTATTTATTTGAGCTGGAAAAATAATTTTACAGTCAAACATCAGTAGAACAAACTTTGAAATACCAAAATAAAACTTCTTAGTTGGCTGTCAAGATTACATTGTCACAATGAACTATATGAATATTACATATTATTATTTACTACCCAACAAACCCAAAAAATTTTGTTATAAATATGTTTGCTGTAATGACTACTTGCTTGGGAATCTGTAATGAAACAATGAAATATCATAGAAATAGACCTAAACTTACTAATTGTCACAAAGGTCCTTCACAGAGATGCCATGGAAGTAGGATGAAAACAACAAGCAACTATTAGTACAGTACCACCTAATCACAAAATGTTTTACATTATTATTACCTATAAAGGTAGGTTCTTTGGCATGAACAAGTAAAAATAAAATACAGTACATGTACCGTGTTTTCAAAACTGTTTTTGAACAGTTTATTTCATTCCCTGTCAACAAAAACTACCAAGAACACAACTATGCAGAATCAATTATAAACTGGATGCTTTACAATTCAAATTAACACAAATGAAAATAAAAATAAATCCACAGTGGGAGAAAATACATCATTCATAATGTACCTCACCAACTGGGCTGCATATATAGCCTATTATTGCTCCAAAGTTACTGTGTGATTTTGTCCACAGAACACCATTACAATCTCCAGTCAAAACAAGCAATTAGTAGTGAACTAACGACCAGCTGAACTTTTACTTAAACATGTCTGATGAGCTCGTGGCACAAAAATAAATTTATCTTACTTCTTCAATTAGTTTATTAGTAGTTTTAGGGCGCTTTAACAGCGAAAATTATTTGCGCGAATGTTCAGAATCAAAATGTTAACTAGTATCTAAAAATGTCATGTTCATCCTAAATGCAGTTACATTGCACAACAAGAAAACTGTTGAAATAAGACTGGTGTAGCCCTATGCAATTAATTTAAAAATAAACCAAGATGTGTTGTCAGTTGTCACATATTAGTATTTAGAATTGTATAGAGTGTATATAAATTTGTATGTGGTCCAGAACCCAAGGTTGATAGGTTCACCAGTCACAAGATCTAATGGTAAAGTATTTTCAATCCAACATAAAATTGTAGGCTACGATATAAAAAAAGAGAAGAATGCGGTATTAAAAAAATGTAATTAAAGGGTATTTTTAGCAGAAATGAAGACACTTTGCCTAACATGGACAAACCTGATTACAACAGTGTAGGAATGGGAAGGTTAAAGGTTTAGTAGTCGGTTAGAGGTTATTAATTTTGTCGTTTAGTAAAGTAAAAATTTATTGGATGAGCGTAGCGAGCGAAGCGAAGATTCCATTTCACTACACTGGAGAAAAAAATCCGGAATGTTTTTTTTTTTCTTTCTTTTTTTTTTGTGTATTTTTGTGTGTTTGTTAACACGATTCCGGCTAAACCGATACTCCAATTGCGATGAAATTTTATGGAGGCCTTCGAAATCTCTGAACTTAGAACTGCCACGTTTTTGAGCGCAATCGGGAAAATTTTTCTTATAAAAAACGCAATTTTACGATTTTTTTCGATTTTTTAAAAAATTCTTCGACTTATAACACTTACATGCTTTATCCGATTGTAATGATTTTTTAACAGAACCTTAATTTTATAAATTAAGATATTCGTGTGAAATTTGAGCGTAATCGAAAAATTATTTCTCATGAAAATCGAAATTTTACGGGTTTTTTCTTTTTTAAAACAATTCTTTGACATATAACACCTACATGCTTTATCCTATTGTAATGATTTTTTTATAGAACCTTAATTTCATGAGTTATTATACTTGTGTAAAATTTGAGGGCAATCGAATAATTATTTCTTATGAAAATTGCAATTTTACGATTTTTTTCTTTTTTTAAAATTACGTAAAAATTACGATTTATTAAAAAAATTAAGTTAATTTTTAATTAAATTTAATTTAATTTAAAAAAAATCTTCGACTAAGTAATGATTTTTTCACAGAACAACAGAAAATCCGCGTAACACAATGCAGCTCAATGCACCAATTACGCTCATCCAACAACGCGGCGGGACTTAAGCGTTTTCCTAGTATAAATAGGAATTTTTCCAAAAATGTGCCTTTTATAAAAGTCATTCATTTAGATGGTGGTGCAATGTTATTATGTCCAATGCTTAGAATTGGTGTCAATTGCACGATACTTTTTTCTGTACGATGTTACTGCTGGCTACTGACAATATGACACTACACTCAAGACCGGTCAACTGGTAAGATAAATGGTGGGTGTGGTGGGGGTAGACCCAGACTACGCCATGACCGGATCCACGGAAATAGACCGCATGGAATATCGCCACACACAATTAAGAATTTGTGTGTATAAAACATGATTGCGGTTAACCGTTTAAATTTGATTAGTTGATTAGATTGATTAAAAATTTAGGAAACTACCCGTTTTATCCCATCCCTACCACAGTGCATAAAGCCACATTCATTTTTGGGCCATGTAAATTAGATTTGCTGCTATTTTTCAATATGAGATGATGCAACTGGCCCCATGGTATGATAAAAATATGTATATTATATTTCAGTCATGCAATGGGATATGAGCCCTCATCTTTTAGCCACTGGAAGTAAATGGCAGAAAAAACTCTCTGTAAAAAAACTTGTCATTTTTGTTACTGGTAAGGTAAGTTTGATAGTTAAACTTAGCATTTTAATAAAAGTTCATAAATGAGTTTTTAACAATCAGTAGTGATTTGCAACACATAATAACAATTATTGTAAAATTATATTTACATTACAACTTTCCAAAAGCAGCCTAGTAATGTACATATTGTACCTAGATATAAAAGTTTTGCACTGCAAATTCAGAAAATAATGCGTATGGTTATCTAAATAAATACAATAGTCTTGTTACAATCATTTTTCATCATACAGATAAAATATAAAATAACAACAG
This sequence comes from Sweltsa coloradensis, assembly GCA_024449915.1. Classification (NCBI taxonomy): domain Eukaryota; kingdom Metazoa; phylum Arthropoda; class Insecta; order Plecoptera; family Chloroperlidae; genus Sweltsa; species Sweltsa coloradensis. Next base: position 10,575 of record JAMZAV010006122.1, on the reverse strand, counting down.
CCATTCAATATTACAGTAAATATCAAACTCACCTATAAAACATGAACAAAATACTTGTTCAAAACACACAATTTTGTGTGAACATAATATATTTGGTATATCTGTTGAAAATCAGTTCTCTATAAGTGAGTTTGTGAAGTAGCTCATGAACCTCTGAAGTTATAGTAATCAGTAATCACTAATCACAAAGACAAAGGACACAATGATTCCAGGTTGTCATGCCCTTCTTAATATTATAAATATGTCAATTGTGAATGGAGAGGTTCCTAAGAACTGGCTATTAGCAGAAATTGTTCCTATACCTAAAATTAGTAAAGCCAAGGCCCCAGAAGAGTTCAGACCAGTAAACATGCTACCAGCCTATGAGAAAATTTTGGAAAAGGTGATATATAACCAACTACTAGAGTATGTTTATGATAGTGATATTCTACATCAAAACCAATCTGGTTTTCGCAGTGGTCACTCATGTGAAACCGCAATTCAATTAGTTATGGAAAAGTGGCTCAAAGAATTGGAAGATGGCAACTTTGTTATAGCTGTATTTCTTGACTTCAAAAGAGCATTTGAAACATTAGATAGAGACCGTTTATTGGAAAAACTAAACAAGTATGGTGTAAGAGGCAATGCTCTGAATTGGTTTAGGAGCTATTTAACAGGCAGAAGGCAGATAACAAGATACTGCAATGAAAAATCCGATGAAGCTTATATTAACTACGGGGTACCACAAGGGTCTGTCTTGGGTCCTCTACTTTTCATACTGTACATAAATGATATATTTAATGTTAGTGTAGACGAATTTCTGGTATTCATTTATCTGTTTGCAGACGATACGTTACTGTCATACTCTGGAAAATGTTTGAAAGATGCCTGTCAATTATTAAATTGTTTCCTAAAAAAACTCCTAAACTGGCTAAGGGCAAACAAGCTTAAACTAAATGTAACCAAATCTAAATGTATGTTGATCACATCATCAAAGGTGATGAAAAACAGAATTTTGAATCAAAATCCTATCCACAATATAATGGTGGATGGCAAGACTGTCGAGTTTGTGAGTGAATTCAAATATGTTGGTATAATACTAGATGAACATCTCAGTCTGAAAAATAATGTGAACTATGTTATTAAAAAAATTAGTAAAAAGATAGGCTTCTTGGCAAGAGCAAGTAAGTTCTTGTCCTACCCTACAAGACTTTTAGTTTTTAAATCGATCATATTACCTCACTTCGATTACTGTGGTACTGCTATGGGGTATTGACAACATGAGCCTAGATGCATTGCAGAGATTGCAGAGTAAAGGTCTAAAAATTGTACTAAAATGTGACAGGTTTACTCCAACTAAAGAAGTATTGCAAAGAGTCAACATGATATCTGTAAAACAAAGAATAGCGTTAAATGTTTTAGTTTTTATCTATAAGTTAGAGCAAGGAAGTCTACCTAAGTACTTGTGTAATATGATAGATCATAACAATGATGATAATTGTGTACATAACTTGAGGAATAAGGATCACATAAGTATTGGTAGAAGGAAATCAGTTCGATCCATGCATTCAATTTTTTATAGTGGTTTAAGGATGTATAACGAACTGGAACCAGGCATCAAGAATGCTAAACATGTACAGGAGTTCAAAGATAATTGCCTTGCATTTGTAAATAAGAAATTTCCATGATATTGTATTATGTTTACTGATGTAACATAAATAGCTGTACTTGCTAAATAAATATATACAATACAATACAATCATTCACTCATACATGTATAATTTGTTTATTCACTCTTTTCATATTACATCTTCTACATAGATTTTTGATTGCCTTTTTTCCCGTAAAACAATAAGTTATAGTTTGCCCTCTAAAACAAAGGCAACTTAAGTATGCAGACCAACATCCATAGGTGAGGTTGCAGTTAAAACAAGTTCCACTATTAGGCCTGTCTTTATGTAGGTTGACTTATTGGAATAACTATGCAATTCCCAGTACTTATTATAATGTGTGAGTTGTGATAGTACTTCATCATTATTCTCTAGACGAGACTAATGTCAATGGCAGTTAAAACTCAATCATGCCACATTTATTGAAGCAGAGTTATCTCACAAGTCAACCTAGCTCAGCACTTGCTAAGCCAGACTATGCCTTCCGTTCGCTGGCTATACTAATTAATTACAAAGAACCTTGATTATCCGTGTTATATGAGCTGGTTTTGGTGCGATGATTATAAAAAAAAATGTTCAAAGTTTATATTTCCAGATTACTGCATATGTCATCATCTAGTACAAAAAAAATCCAATAATTAATTTATATTCCCATACACATCATACATTACATTACTGCTACCTTATATACATAACTTTTCTTTCTGTGAAAGCAATCGTCTTGTTTCACGATAAAAACCGAACATGACCTAAGATTGACACGCGTTTCTTTTTGACATTGCCCTTCTCCAAGAGTGATACCCTGGCAAACAGGGCTAGCCACACCAAAAACATTGCCCTTCTCCAAGAGTGATACCCTGGCAAACAGGGCTAGCCACACTAAAAAGGGATTTCTATCAACCTGGCACCACCACCAACAATATTTTAAGAAGATACATAGTGTACATAGCATTATGCTTCGCTCCTAGTTTTAGGTATACCCGTATGCTTATTGCATGTTATTGTGTACCGGTACACTATATGCTAGAGATCAAATAAAATATTATATCCACATCAATTGAGTTTTCCATAAAGCGAGCGATTCTCAGTCTCATTCAACTCGGATAATCGTGGCCTTACTGTACTCTGTTTTTGGAGGGAAAGTAGGTATATATACATAATATTGCATAAGTCAATGACATTTCCCCATGGTGCACCTTACTCAAGTACATTTGGACATATTCATTGAAAAGCATTCACATTTTATATAAAAAGCCATGTGGCAAGGTGTTAAATGTCAAAGAAATCATTACAACACTCATAAAAATCATATAGAAAAGCACTGCTTACAACACAAAAATTGTCTCCTCATGACATCTTAAACTATTGCTGAATGATGAGGTAAGATCATGGACTTCAATAATGTTGGCCAAAAGGTCCATATGACTTTACATTTTTCTAACATAAAAGTCATTATACCCTGTGTGTACATATAGCAAATCAGTAGGTGTATTATGTTTTGACATCATGTATGATGTTAGGTCTTGCAATCACATTATAAAATGAAGGTTAATTTGCATTGGACAAATATTTTAACATATATTTGCATATGTGACTTTGGACACCCCTACCGTCTAAACGCCCCAGCTGCCAATTGGCAAACAGGCAGAAATGGAAAGAACGATTAATTTCCTTTAAGAAAACATATGGTAGCATTAGTTCGAGGGGGGGGGGGGGGGGGGATTAAGAGTCACCTAACGGTCTATAGGCTACAGTGGAGCAAAGGTTCTATACTCAAAGGCATTATGGCCTAAACTATGACCAAAACTTAAATACCCTATTATTTATACGAATATTATAATCAAACTTAAATGCAAATGTTCCCGCGTACTCAACACATGACTCTCTCACTCGTCTAACAACGACCTTGGCGTTTCCCTAGTCGAGTTGGCTAAAGCGCCCTTATAGCCGAAATGTGGGAGACGTGGGTTCAATAGTCGGGAAAGATTTTGTTATTACTGGATTGTATTTTTTAAATTATTTAACATGTTTTGAAATGTATATAATGCAGTGAAGTCCATCATCTGTGACAATACTATGGAAAACATAGCCAGTACGAAATACGTGAAAATATTGCAAGGTTTACTCAATCTACGAGCGGAATTTGGGGGTACCTTGACGTCCAACATTCGATTATCCTTGGACATTCACAGCCAGGTAAATAACAAACAAAAAATATTATTTCAAAATGAAAACCATTGTCGTTAAAATAATTCCGATACATTTCGACGTATTTTTCAGTTTTTTATTTCTTGCAGGTTTAAATCGCAACAGATTGTGCTCATTTTGTTAGCAGTTCTCAGTTACCTGGTCATGGATGTCTGTTTAAAATTTCAGCTCAGTCTATTTGGCCGTTCGGCCGTATGAGCCTGGACAGACAGACATTTAACATTTAACAGAATTAATCACGACCAAGGCCCGATCGAGTAGCGTTGTAGACTACGTTCGCTGCGCTCACTCGTCTAATTAAGAAAGAGACTAGATGTTTTGTTTTTTTTAATGAAAGAGAGTGTGGTCATGATGAAATGGAGAGTATTTTTTTAAATTTAATTATAATTTTCTTTTATGAATTTTTTATTTCAAAAATATTTGAAGAAAAACGTAGATTTCAATTAAAACAAAACTAAAAAATTCAAAATCCCCATTCAAACACAAATCACAAAAATACTCTGCACTACATCATTACCACACGAATTACGAACAAAACGAAACCAACATCAACTCTATGACAAAATTTAGTATTGAAGGCTTTCATTGCCAGTCTCCTATTGTTGTAACTAGGAAAACGATAAAGTCCCGCCGCGTTGATGGATAACCTTTTTACAGTTTTAGGGCGGGATATCTTTACTTTTGCAAGTGCTTTGTTTTGCTGCCTACGCATTATAGGTGATTGTTGTCAAGATTCTATTGTTACCTGTCATATGAGGCATATAAAAGCAAAAGAGTCTTTCTCCATTTTCTTAAATGTTGGGAAATGACAAAAAACCAATAACCTCAAAAAAACAGTTAGCATTAAAATGGGCATGGAGAAAGATTTGTTTGCTTCTCAGCATGTTTTTCTTTGTCAAATATACACAGGAGAAATTTTTTTTTGCTTCTAAACGACTCAATCGTGCCACAGACATTGTTTTTTGCTTTATTTTGGTGTATTTGGCTCATTTTCGATTTTTGTGGAGAAAGACTCTTTTGCTTTTATATGCCTCATATAACCCCTGTCAATAACCCCCTCGAACTTATAACAGTGTGTGTTTTCTCACAGTTGAAACTATGTTCTTCTCATGCATGCATGTTTGTCAGTTAACATATCTGAGGCGTTTAGACGGTAGGGGTGTCCAATGTCTCATAAGCAAACATATGTTCATATATTTTTCCTAGGTAAAGTTTCAAAATTCAAAATTTTGGACAACCCTGATAGAAATTATAATTCTTTGCTAGGCCAACATACAATACGTATTCTTAGACAGGTTTACTGATTTTAGTAACATTAACACATTTTTAGCACTTAAAAAAAAGTTGTATATTAGCAATAATATAAAACCAAGCATTTTGGACAGCCCTTGAATTGTTTTTGCATAATTTATTTTTTAAATTCAGTGGTTTTTTCATTTTATGTATAAATAAAGCTTTAATGCGGATTATGTCCAATCTTTAATGTTAAAGTGTATAAAACAGTAAAATCGATTATTACTAATTTTGGGCACCCCTTTACAAAAAGTGAAATCGCTTTTGTTTTAAAAAATCAAAAATAATGTGTTAAATGATAATTAAAAATAATCTTGGAATTTTATCAAAAACTTTGACCGTTATAGCAGGTCAAAGTTTCGCAACTTTCGACTTTGGACACCCCTGGAGGTCAAACGCCCCAGCTGCCAAGTGGCAAACAGGTGGATTATTAATCGTGATTTGTTTCTGAACAAAACTGCTAAAGTGAAAATTAGTTCGAGGGGGGGGGGGGGGGGGTCGCTTCCTGAGCACCTAATGGTCTACTATGATAGGCTAGGGATGCCTATAAGGTAGGGGGAAGAAAAGGAATGTTACCGGGTACTCAACACATGGCTCACTCACTCGTCTAACAACGACTTTGGCGTTTCCTAGTTATATATATGAGTCAAGATTTGAACACAAAAATGAAGATTGAACCCAAGAATAAAGATTTCGCGTTCGGTGGTTTCTTCCGCGAAAGTTTGATTATACTCCCTGATTTGCTGTTCCTGATTTTTGGCAAACCTCATATTCGTTTGAGTGGGATCGTCTAATAAATCAGTTTTTTTCTTTTCGTTTTTCTTTTTTAATGTTTTTTTTTCCTTTTCTTTTCTTTTCTTTTCTTTTCATTCTCCACCCTTTTTTATATTTGATTCATTCATTAAATGCATATAATATCATTCAATTTGTTACCAAAATTCTTGTGTTAAATGCATTGTTGTTGTAATGCTACTATTTCAAATATTTACGAAAATATAATTTATTGTTGTTTCTGCATCTATGTAATTAGATTTATTTAGTTGTCCTCCTTTGTAAATCAGTTTTTATAACTGAATAGGATAGACGTTAAATAAATAATAAATAAATAAATAAAATAGATGTGTCTAATAAATCATGTTTGGTATCGTTTTCGTATATTTCCGACTCGAATAACAAGAAAATAATGTCAAAGTAAAAATCTGGGTGAAATTCTAGAAGTTTAATATGTATTTAGTGGTATTTTCTAGAAAATCTTCATAGATTGGGTTTGACATAGAAACTCCTTTACCCTACCCCTGTACATGTTTCTAGCATAAAATTATTATGATTTAAATGTTTAATTTAAAACCGACATTCATTTTTTTACTTTTTGGCCAGTCATTGCTGCGGCAACAAGAGGTACTCAACAGGTGGTTAATGATTATTGTGCTGATTAATATGCTGCTCTTTTTTAACGCGGTTTGGCACTTGGCTCAGTTGAAGCTGGTACCCAAAAGATTTTTTAAAGATATGGAGGCATTTAAAATTCCCTTCGAATCCAAGAAGGCGGCGATTTTTGAAAATGACCTTTGAACACAAAATTTTGCTCAAAACGACTAATAATAATATCATGTTTGGTGTCAAGTCCATATGCATTTGAGCCAGAGAACACGAATTTGAGCTCAAAATATTAATGATACGTACAGTGTACAAAATTCACTTCCGCTATTATCACAAATCGACTAATTGATAGGTATTTAGTAAAGAATATAGGTATTTAAGATTTTCTGTTTAAAGCAATTTATTACTTCTATGCCGCGTTCTTCACTAACTTCACACATTGCTCTCTTGGCAGAACGCTTGCCTTTGGAATTTAAAGCAGACACTGTGTCACAATCAGTGAATGCGTGAAAATCTATGAGTGCTAATGGTCAGTTTGCCTTTGTTACCTATGCGCAGCTCACCATTTGCTGAAATCGAAGGGGGACAAGCATTTTCGTCCGAAAAAGTCATTTAATTCAATTTTCCTGTGCTGACTTGCAATAATTAGTTTAGAGAAAAGCTGCTCATCAATCATCACACTTCTTATTCTTGTTGCCTGCAGACGAAATTTTTAGTTAAGCCGTGAAGATCTTTTTGTTCACTGTCTTCAAGGGTTGAAAAGTAGTATATAGTACCTCCTTTACAACCTTATACAGATTGATGTCATCATCTACAAGAGAGTTTAATATGTCATCACCTTCCCTGCTCACTAGCACCCGGCTGTCAATTACTATAACATCTTTGCTTAATTACAAGAACGTATTACCAAATTCTAGAAAACTGTCTTTGAGTCGACAACTGCTATAAATTAAAAATAATAATATTAGTAAATTATAGCATTGTAATAAAAGTATGCGCCGACTGGGGATCGAACACAGAACCTCTGGCTTAACGCGCCATAGCTCTGCCAATTGAGCTATTGAGACATAAGACACACCTTCATTAAACTGCTATTTGTTGTGACTGTTGACATCCATGATAATAATCGAACAGAAGACTGTCTCGGTAGCTCAATTGGCAGAGCTATGGCGCGTTAAGCCAGAGGTTCTGTGTTCGATCCCCAGTCGGGGCATACTTTTATTACAATGCTATCATTTACTAATATTATTATTATTAATTTATAGCAGTTGTCGACTCAAAGACAGTTTTCTAGAATTTGGTAATACGTTCTTGGAATTAAGCGAAGATCTTATAGTAATTGACAGCCGGGTGTTAGTGAGCAGGGAAGGTGTTGACATATTAAACTCTCTTGTAGATGATGGCATCAATCTGTATAAGGTTGTAAGGGAGATACTTTATAGTTGATAACTTAATAACTACTTTTTAACCCTTAAAGACAGCGAACAAAAAGATCTTCACGGCTAGACTAAAAATTACGTCTGCAGGCAACAAGAATAAGAAGTGTGATGACTGATGAGCAGCTTTTCTCTAAACTATTCATTGCAAGTCAGCACAGGGAAATTGAATTAGATGACTTTTTTCCGCAAGAAAATCAGGCTTGTCCCCCTTCGATTTCAGCAAATGGTGAGCTGCGCATAGGTAACAAAGGCAAACTGACCATTAGCACTCATAGATTTTCACGCATTCACTGATTGTGACACAGTGTCTGCTTTTAATTCCAAAGGCAAGCGTTCTGCCAAGAGAGCAATGTGTGAAGTTAGTGAAGAACGCGGCATAGAAGTAATAAATTGCTTTAAACAGAAAATCTTAAATACCTATATTCTTTACTAAAGGTACCTATCAATTAGTCGATTTGTGATAATAGCAGTAGCGAATTTATACACTGTACGTATCATTAATATTTTGAGCTCAAATTCATGTTCTCTGGCTCAAATGCATATGGACTTGACACCAAACATGATATTATTAGTCGTTTTGAGCAAAATTTTGTGTTCAAAGGTCATTTCCAAAAATCGCCGCCATCTTGGATTCGAAGGGAATTTTAAATGCCTCCAAATCTTAAAAAAATCTTTTGGGTACCAGCATCAACTGAGCCAAGTGCCAAAGCGCGTTTAAAAAGAACAGCATATTAATCAGCACAATAATCATTAACCACCTGTTGAGCACCTCTGGTTGCCGCAGCAATGACTGGTCAAAAAGTAAAAAAATGAATGCCGGTTTTAAATTAAACATTTAAATCATAATAATTTTATGCTAGAGCATGTACGGGGGTAGGGTAAAGGAGTTTCTATGTCAAATCCAATCTATGAAGATTTTCTTGAAAATACTACTAAATACATGTTAAACTTCTAGAATTTCACCCACATTTTTATTTTGACATTATTTTTGAGTTATTCGAGTCGGAAATATACGAAAACGATACCAAACATGATTTATTAGACACATCAAAAGAATTTTTGTATCTGAGGACATCGTTTTGAAAAATGGCCGCCATTTTGAATTCTAATGGAAATTTCGAGTGCCTCCACATCCTTAAATATTACTTTTGGTCCCACCTACAACTGTGCAAAGCGGCAAACCGTGTTCAAAAAGTGCAGTATTATCGTTTTTCATGTCGTGTACCGCTACCACTAAAGTGAAACATTTATTTGTTTGGTTTAAAAAAATGTTTGTATCAAAAGATTTTAAACGTAGTAAAAAATAAAACAGTGAGTGCCTCATATTTAACGAAAACTGGACCGATCTTTAATTTTGTGTGTCACATAACGATAAAGTTGTGTGAGAGACGTCATCCCAGTATTCAAAATTTAAAACGACACTACGGCTTGAAACACAAAAGTGAGTATGAGAAATTAGGATCAATTATAGTTGAGAAAGTGAACAAACTGAAACAAACCCTTGTATTTCAGCAATGTAAGTTCAAAAAGAAAATAAAGCATCTGTCCGTACTGGTTATTAGGTTGCCCACTTATTAGCGTCGGGGGGAAGACCATTGTCTGATGGGGAATTGGTAAAGAAGTGTATGCAAGCTGTTATTGACGAAGTGTGCCCCGAAAAAAAGAAATATTATTGATGCTATCAGCTTGTCACGCAACACAATGACAAGAAGGGTGGAAGATTACATTATCATTCCACAATATATAGACTATATTCAAATTATGTTAATTTTTATGTGATTTTCGGGCATTTTATGATGTGGCCCGCCAACATTTAAAATTTATGCCATGTGGCCCAACTCTAAACTAGGAAAACGCTCAGTTGGACGCGTTGTTGAGCGAGCACCGGTACGTGCAACATGACCCGAGTACGACATTCCCAAGAGGCCCACCACACAGTGTAGGCATAACTGGATATTGACATTGTACACTATACTATTCCAACATCTTTGCATTGCACTAATTCACGCCATGCCTTCTAAAGTGTATCTTTGTATCTTTACTGCCTCCTTCATTTTTTAACACCATTTTTCGAATTATGATTACCAATAAGTCTTTCAGGTCTTGACCGATTTAGCTGAAAATTTGGAAAATAGGAGAGAATGTTGTACTTATTGACCCTGCAAAATTTCATAACGATCGGAACATTTTTATTTTTTTATTTTATTTTTTATTTTTTATAACCAACGATCGGATTTTGTTTAAAAACTATACAGCAACCCGCCTAGGTGGTATGTACATGTGTAAAAAATTTCAGGTCGATCAGAGAAACGGTGCGACCTGTATCGAAGCAGTAACGGAAAAAAAAAAAACAGACATTCGAGCCTTAAGAGTCAAGTGGAGACGCTCGCTCAATTAAGTTGGGCACCCCTGATGTAGACTGTAGCTACTAGGAAAACGCTAAAGTCCCGTCGCGTTGTTGAGCGAGCACCGGTACGTGCAACAACGATCCAAGTACGACATTCCATAATGTTACATACCAATAAGTCTTTAAGGTCTTGACCGATTTAGCTGAATTGTTAATAGGGAAATGTTGTACTTATTGACCCTGCAAAATTTCATAACGA
>JAMZAV010006121.1:0-33309 GCA_024449915.1 Sweltsa coloradensis | reverse complement strand
GTACATTATTTAAAGTACTTATTAACCATAAAATAGCATCAAAAATGTTTACATAAAATTTATTAGTTAGTCTGATCAGAAAATAGTTGTGTCTCGACTCATCCTCTTTGGAATGTGATTTTTTTTAAATTACAGCATGTCAGAATATGTCATAAAGATACATTTTCAAATTTAGAATCTCTCGTTAGCCATAACAAAATATTTTTTCCTGACTTATTCTCTTTTCGAAAACAATAAAATATTTTCATGTGAATGGGACTGGGATTGAATTTTTTCATTAAAAAATCTCAGTATATTATGTACTTTATTTTTATTATTCATCCTCAGACGCCGACATCTTTTGACTACCTCCCCGACGGCGACGACAAAGACAACACGGACGAATGATGACACAGACGGAGATGACCACGACGTGGGGGAATCCCTGCCCTCCCCATTCGCTTGTGGCTGGTTCTGACCAGCACAGGCCTGTCCACCCCTTGTCCCCCCACGTCATCCGTAACGTCCCTCCCTTCGTCGTGATTAGCTAAGTTGCATAAATATGAGACGTAAAGCAATATCCAATAAAAATCTTTCACAACACAGCTGATTATAATAAATCCAAGCAGTTTCAACAGCTGTCAAATCGCATCATATTACAGAGAGCGCCGCCGTTTGTTGTGGAAAAGGGAACAAGTAACTTGACTCATTCCCTTTTTAAACAAACTCGCGTTTGAGACCCCCCTCTACTGAGCCCACGGTAAATCTAACTTTTTTCCTTTTCACACATAATGTGCGTCTATAAAATAAGCAGGAATTTGGTAACTCATTTTCGTCAAAACGTGACTATACCCTTTTCACAACAACTTATTCAAGTCTATTCGTATGCAAGCGTTATTATGACAAGCACGTGGACGTCGGAAGTACCCATACTAGGGAGCGAAGCTACTTAATCAACAGATTGACGAATAAGAATACACAAAGAAAACTTCATTATTCCTGGTCACTTTTGGTGGGGGCGCCGGGGTAAAACTAAAACATATTGTATGAGACTAGCCACTGGCCCCTGACCCTTGGTTCTCCAGATACATTCTGCGTCATGCTTGTTGAAAGGCAATGTCAACAAACACGCGTATTAATCTGAGGTCTTGTTCGGTTTTTATCGTGAGACGTGGTATGGAACATGGAATGGGTGACTGATAAGTAGGTCCTGTTTTTAAGGGCTTGCTCCAGTCCAACTGAAGGGTTCAGCGTGCTACTGATGACAACAATTCCAATGACGACAACAATGACGCCACGAAACAGTATAAATTGGACATAAATAATCAACAGTAATAGCTCATGCACCCATCAACGCCACTGAAAAAAGCGTTCGCGAAGCGGCCTAGTAAATAGAAACAAAACTTTACTGAGTGGGTGTTGATTTTGTTTTTAAATTGGATTAATGGAGGATACCAACCGTTTGAATTCATAAAAATTAATAACATACAAAGGTTCAAAATCTAGGAATTGGAAATCAGCCTTCTCATGTTCTCGATACGTTCTGCATTATATCTACCAGCAAAGATCTTTTCTGCTAACATTCATCTGGCCCGTCTCTGAATGCAGATAGGTAGACATTTCGAAATATTTATTACAAAACATGGAATGCCCAACAGACCGATCAGTGAACTGGTTTAAGTTTTCAAGTTTAGCTCGTGGCAGAGAATGATGCAATAAATGTTCAGATTGGTGTATGCTTGATCCGCATCCTTTGTTACCGCACGCGTGTAGGACGTTAATCATGACACCAGATACACATGGTAGTATGTGGGAATCGAACCCACCTCCCTTGCTTCTAGTGCGCGCGTTGGACCTGAGTTGGAGTTAGTTCATTAGTGGTTTCAACCATCACAATTTTAATGTAATTATACTAGGAAGCTTAGCATACGCTTTTTCAGGCGCGTTGTTGGATGAGGTAATTTTTTTAAAAACGTAAATAAGCGTAAAATTGCGATTTTCATGAGAAATAATTTTTCGATTACGCTCAAATTTCACACGAATATATTTATTCAAAAAATTAAGGTTCTGTGAAAAAATCATTATAATCGGATAAAGCATGTCGGTGTGAAAAAGTCGAAGATATTTAAAAAATCGAAAAAATGAAAAATTGACATTATCACGAGAAATAATTTTTCGATGTGGCTCAAATTTCACACGAATATATCAATTTATAAAATTAAGGTTCTGTATAAAAATAATTACAATTGGGTAAAGCATGTAGGTGCCATAAGTCGAAGAATTTTAAAAAATCAAAAGAAAACGTAAAACTGCGATTTTCATGAGAAATAATTTTTCGATTACGCTCAAATTTCACACGAATATATGAATTCACAAAATAAAGGTTCTAAAATAAAATCATTACAATCGGATAAAGCATGTAGGCGTTATAAGTCGAAGAATTTTTTTTAAATCGAACAAAATCGTAAAATTGCGATTTTTATGATAAATAATTTTTCGATTGCGCTCAAAAAGTGGCAGTTCTAAGTTAAGAGATTTCGAAGGCCTCCAGAAAATTTCATCGTAATTGGAGTATCGGTTTAGCCGGAATCGTCATAAAAAAACACACAAAAATACAAAAAAGAGTAGAAAAAAAGAAAAAAAAATTTCCGAATTTTTTTCTCCAGTGTAGTGAAATGGGATTTTTTTCTCCAGTGTAGCAAAAAATTGCGATTTTCACGAGAAACTATATTTCGATTGCGTTCAAATTTCACCCCAATATATGAATTCATAAAATTAAGGTTCTGTGAAAAAATCATTACAATCGGATAATGCATGTAGGTGTTATAAGTCGAAGAAATGTTTTAAAAATCGAAAAAACCGTAAAATTGCGATTTTCATAATAAAACATTTTTTGAAAGAAAAAATATTTCCCACGAATATATTAATTCATCAAATTAGGGTTCTGTGAAAAAATCATCACAATCGAATAAAAAATGTAGTTGTTATAAGTCGAAGAAATTTTTTAAATATCGTAAAATGCGAGGTAAAATGGCGATTTTAATGAGAAATAATTTTTCGATTACGCTCAAAAACGTGGCAGTTCTAAGTTCAGAGTTTTCGAAGGCCTCCTTAAAATTTCATCGTAATTGAAGTATCGGTTTAGCCGGAATCGTGTTAACAAACAAAATAATACAAACAGAAAAAAAGAAAGAAAATCATTCCGGAATATTTTCTCCAGTGTAGTGAAATGGAATCTTCGCTTCGCTCGCTACGCTCGAGATCCTAACGAGATTGTTGCGTCATCTTGTAACGCATGACCTCCGTTTGAGAAATGTTATACATCTCGTGCAAAATAGAGCCCACTAAACGGGTTTGGGGGACAATGTGTGGGATCCAGACAAAAATATGATGCAATAAGAGCATACATTGGTGCATGTTCGAGTGTGCTTGAAAAGTGCAGATCATACTAGTATAATGAACAAACTTTTTCATAAGGATGCGCGTTGTAGGATATTAAAGCTTTTTCTTTTCCCGTTGTGACCCTATTATGTTATCAGGGGGTTAGGTAACTGTGAAGGGATGTCCGAGGGATGGTTAAGAGGACTCAATCCCTTACATTCCCCGAAAAAACTTTCATTCATAATTACCGGTAGCGGGATTTGAACTAATGGTCTCCCGACTCACAGTCGCTCACCTTCACTTATACGCATGAACCATTACCATCCGTTATGTATTAGAGTGAACACTCCGCGGCGTCGGAGCCAGAGCGCGGGGGGGGGTGGTAGGGTGGTATAGCTTGCCCCCCCCCTTAGAAAAATGACGAAATTACCATACAAACATAAACCAACATGCATAAATATTATATTCTTCAAGTCATCTAGGTTTACGAAAAGAAAAATCGGCTATTATCTTTTTTTTCGTTCAGCTAAGCCCCTAAAACACGTAAAATACCACTTCAAAAATACGCATTTTTTTGCTTGCGGCGCTATTGTGGGGGAACCACCTCCCCATAGAGTCGTTAGTCCAGCCCCCCCCCCCCTAAATATATTTCACCGTACGCCACTGACTCAAGGAATGTAATTAAGGAAGCATGTACTTTTCCTGGGAAAGTTCGCCCTCTCCCCCCCCCCCCCCCATGGGAAAAATAGACTTCAGACGCGCCTGAGCTGCGGTGCGCTAACACCCAAGGCACCTTTAAACAGCAAGACAGAGTAGGGCTGTTTTCGAGGTGGTCATCATGAAACGTGATATGATATGAGGTATGTTGCGGAAAGGACCCAAATTATTGTGAAAGAATGTCCGAGTATTAGTATTATAGTATTTGGGGTGCTTTAACAGCTAAGATTATTCGCGCCTCCAAGATAAAACAATTTCTATATGAGTGAGCTATCACCACGTATACTTCTTTCCAGGGAAGGGAAGTAAGGGAAGACGCGGGGAGACAAGGGGTGGACAGCCTGTGCTGGTCAGAACCAGCCACTTCAGCCAATGTGGAGGGCAGGTGTTCCCCCACGTCGTGGTCGTCTTCGTCTGTGTCATCATCCGTCCGTGTTGTCATTGTCGTTTGCCGTCGGGGAGGTAGTCAAAGGGAAGGGGAAAGTTCCCCGACGACGACCCAGAGCTCGCCATTAGTTTTAGGGAGTGAAACTCCCCTACTCACGGGCCAAACCACGAGAAGGTTGCGAGTTGGACTTTGATGGCCCAAAGAATGTGCGAGGGCTGTGGTAAAAGAACTCAATCCCTTGCATTTTTGGGAAAACCCTTCATCAGGATTGCGGTTCTCGACGGGATTTGAACCCAAGACCTCCCGAACTAAGCGCTTAGCGCTCGAGCCAACACTGTCGGCTTCAAGGTTACAGTTTAACATGCGCAATCTACTTCTTAGAGATCGGTGGTCCTACCTCACCCGGCGCTCAGACCCACAGGGCGTGTCTCAGCTAAGACCAACACGTCTGTCTGTGCTGGATGGTCCAAGAAGTTGGTTGCTTGCGTCAGCCCGGAGTGACCATGGTTGCTGGGCCCAAGACTATATATCCCGGCCGGTCCGCTGGTCAGCATCAGACACCAGTCACCCTCACAGAACAAACCTCAGAGACACATACACGCAAGCAGCATGAAGTTCCTCGTGAGTACACCATGCTAGTGCATATTTTAATTGTAACAATTTGTTTGTACTATGTCCAGTGTTGTGACTGAATAATTTATTTTTTATCTAGATAATTCTCCCAAAAAGTTATCTGGATCAGATTAAGATAAAGTGCAGAAAATTATTTAGATTGAATATAAGATATAAAAATAATTATTAAGATAAATTTGTATAGATAAATGATACTAATTATTGAGATTGCCTTTTTTAAATTAGTTTTTCCGCAATAGTTTTATCGACGGTTTTATTGTCAACCGTAATATTCAAGTTGACATTACCCGGGTACGCACATTACAACCAGTTGAAGTTTTTGTCATTCAAAAAAGTGATAAATTATTATATTTTTGTCAACATTATTGTTTATTATTTTATCTAAAAAAATGTTCTTTTAAAGCTTAAAGAGCTTAGATGAGATAAACTTAATTTTATCTTATTAATAGAAAAAGATAACATAAAAAACTAATCTAGATAGGTTATCTAGATAATTTTATCTCTCGATAAGTCACAACACTTACAATGTACAATGTATGTAAGCAAAGTCAATGCATTTTTGTTCTAAATAAGTGTGGGCGAAACTCGGCAGCTTTGTTTCCATGTATAGCCTACACCATGTTGACCAATTGTGCATTTTGGTACAAAGACGCCATTAACTTTGAGCGTGTACAGCTCTCAATGCATTCTCTCTGCAATACGGCATCCAGATTCTAATTTGATCAGAAAATTTCAACCAAATCGTAGCATTTATCACTTATTGTTATACCTCTAAATCGACCGCCGGGAACCCAAATATCGCATAAAAATTAATGTAACAAGTAATCTGGGGCAGTGCATTGCAAGTTAATCTAGCATTTATTGTTTACGAAATTACGTGTTAGCTCCTAAAATAATTGCGGGCTGTAGCATTCACATATGAATATATTCAATACATTAGACATAAATAATCATGGAACGGTATACGGGTTCGATTCCGGGCAAGGTATATTTGAGTCATAATAACTTGTTACAAACTGAATCATTCGAGTTGTATATTGTTGTAAGTTACCAACCTCTGTCCACACTTTATTCGGTATCTGAAGCCATATTTGCATTTAATTGTTAGTACATCTAATCTGATAAACTGAGCTTAAACTTGTGAAATACGAACTATTAATACGTTGTATGTGGAGAAGAACTATTAGGCGTGTGATTAAGCGAGCGAAGCGAGCGTTTCCATTTGACTCTGCCGGAAAAATTAGTCACTGGTTTTTTTTTTTTTTTTTTTTTTTGTTTGTTTGTTTGTTTTTTGTTTTTTTGTTTTTTTGTTTGTATGTCTCGCGATAACGTTCGAACCGAGGCTCGGATCGAGTTGAAATTTTCACCATCCGCAAGCTTTGTTCTCGATTGAATGCCATTAGTTTTGTGGCAAAATCGTTCAAAAAGTTAAAAAGTTACATTAAAGTTAATCGAAAGTTTTTTTTTCAAACTAACCGGCGACAAAATCTGAGATAGCCAAATCATTTAGAATGTCCGTCCGGTCACGAATATGTTAATTTTAGTTTGATCCGATAAGTAGTGTAGATGGAAATTACATTATAACAAAAGTAACGTTGCCATGGCAACGAAAAGACGCGCGAAGTTTTCTAATGCACTGCCACCTAGAAGTAATCAAAATACTTTCGAGGAAGTAGTCTATTATTTGTCAACAAAGAGTTTAAATAGTTTTCCCAAGGAGTCAAGATCCTCTAGATGGCGGTGGATTTTAAAGTAAAGATTTAAACACGGGTTTACCCAAATACCTTGGCAATAATAAATAATACTGGAAACGCGAACGTCGTAAATTTTTAAATTTAAAAAAATGTGCAATGTGGGTCTAGCTATAGCACGTGCTCGCTTATCAACGCGTCCAACTGAGCGTTTCCTAGTTTATTATAAGCGTCTAATAAGTTATAATACAGTGAGGGTATTCGGTATGATGGCTAGAGCCAGAACAGACTTAGTGATGGTGAACAATTACAAACAATCAATGTTGTATACGGAAGTCAGGCAACGTCCTTTGAGCTCCTGTCTAAACCTTTCAACCTAAGCACTTTAAACCACTGCTGTGGTGTAAGGATATTATTTCGGGCAGCGAGTAGTTCGTAATATTATTTTGTTAGTAGGTCTAGATGTAGAGACAATACGCTCAGTGCTCTTGCATGGGCAATGCTGAAGAATAAAGTAAAGCAGCTCGTACTCTTAGCTGTGTGACCTGCTTGTAGCTACAGTTCTCCGCCTGATCTGCCCCCGACTGAGTGGGGGTCTCAAGTAGTAAACACGATGTACGTCCTTGTGTTTCAGGTCGCCTTTGCCTTGTTGGCCGTCGGTGTTGCTACAGCCGCTCCTGGGCTCATCGCCTCCCAGGGGATCGTAGGTTCTTCCCTCCTAGGAGCCAGGACTCTAGTCTCGCCTGGTCTTGTCGCCTCCAACGGACTTATTGGCCCCCAGAGCATCCTCGGTGCCCCCCTAGTCTCTTCCAGGACTCTCGTCTCGCCTGGACTTATCGCTCCTCAAGGATTGATCGCTAACCAGGGACTTATTGCCTCCAATGGACTCATCACCAACCAGGGACTAATCGGCTCCCCCCTACTGTCATCCAGGACCCTCTTGGGATCTGGTCTTATTTCCAACCAAGGACTGATCGCTAACCAGGGACTCATCACTTCCCAGGGACTAATCGGCTCCCCCGTGCTGTCGTCCAGGACCCTCTTGCCCAATGGTCTTATCTCCAGCCAAGGCATCATCGGCTCCCCCCTGCTGTCGTCCAGGACCCTCTTGCCCTCTGGCCTGATCTCCAGCCAAGGCATCATCGGCTCCCCCCTGACCGGACAGGGAGTGATCCTCGGCTAGAGCACCGTACACAACCTCACATCGCCACGCGCCAGTCTTCTCCTAGCTTCACCCAGACATGGTGACGCGTCTTCAGTATTTTACATTGATTCGCATTTTGCGATGTTACAAAATATTATGTCTATTGTATAAAGTATAAAGTAGATTATATGTACAAATAAATATGTATTTATATGAAAGTTTGTAGGGTACAGTTTCATAGAATGGTATAATCTCCAGGTTTTCCACACAACTCCTATATCAAAACTATTACATCTTATGACTTTCACCAGTGCATGGGTTTCCTTATTTCGAACCAATGAATAAACAAAATAAAGCACGAAAGAAGGAATAATGGACAGGGAAGTACCTAGCTGACATGCTGAGGCTTCATACAGGAAGCTTGATTGTAAAATCACAGCCAATCATAAGACCATGAATTAAAGGTTATTTCGAAGCGATGTATTTTCTAAAGTGGATAAAAATTAATTCACTCATCACAACTGCCGTTGTAAGAAATGGGAGAAACCTATATGAATAATAGATTGGTTCTTCTTATCCTTTTTCTTTAAATTTAATTTATAACAAACATTGAACGTTTAGAGATTAGGTGCTTTTAATTAGTCGTTTGTAATTTGATTTATTTTCAGAATCTTTATTATGAAAAATCAAATTTTACAAATAAGATCCCCATTTAGAAAACTTAATCGTCATACAATGTGACGCGTAGAGAACATTGCCTATATATATATATGAATAATATTACATTGAACAAAATTGTTATGAGAATACCTGCATGGTTGTGGAAGAGAAAAACAGATAGTCAGAGATAGCACGGCATGCCTGTTTCACTTTTGTAAATTCTAGGTACTTTTAACTAATAAGATATAAGTAATCATAAATCAATACTTCGTTACAACAAAATAGAGAAATTCAATCAAAACTATAAATCAATACCTCAATATACTAGGGAAACGCCAAAGTCGTTGTTAGACGAGTGAGAGAGTCATGTGTTGAGTACGCGGGAACATTTGCATTTAAGTTGGATTATGATATTCGTATAAATAATAGGGTATTTAAGTTTAGGTCATAGTTTAGGCCATAATGCTCCACTGTAGCCTATGATAGGCTAGGGAGGCCTAAGGTAGGGGGAAGAAAAGGAATGTTACCGGGTACTCAACACATGGCTCACTCACTCGTCTAACAACGACTTTGGCGTTTCCCTAGTTACCTTACAGTTGACGTGCCCTTATACCAACTAAACTTAAAACCCTATGTTTAAACCTATATAATTATCAAACTTAAATGCAAATGTTGCCGTGTACTCAACACATGACTCGCTCACTCGTCTTACAACGACTTTGGTGTGTTCCATCCTAGTCGAGTTGGCTAAAGCGCCCTTATAGCCGAAATGTGGGAGACGTGGGTTCAATGCCCGGGAAAGATTTTGTAATTTCTGGATTGTATTTTTTAAATTATTAACATGTTTTGAAATGCATATAACGCAGTGAGTCTATCATCTGTGACAATCCTATGGAAAACATGTACGAAATACGTGAAAATATTGAAAGGTTTACTCAATCTCCGAGCGGAATTCGGGGGTACCTTGAGCGTGCAAGATTCGATACACCTTGGGCACTGCATTTCACAGCCAGACAAATAACAACAAAAAATATTTTTTTCAAAAACAAAACCATTGTCGTTAAAATAATTCCTACACACTCGCTGTCTATTTTTCAATTTATTATTTCTTGTAGGTTTAAATCGCAATGGATCTAGCTGATTTTATTGACAGTTCTCAGTAACTCGTACCGGATGTCTTTTTAAAATTTCAGCGCAATCTGTTCAGCGATTCGGCTGATCTGCGACGTACACACCCACACACTCCCAGAATCACGGAAGTGCCGATTTTCTTGAATTGTATCCTCAGTCGCTCCGCTCCCTCGTCTAATAATAGATATTATAATAGACAACTTTAATTACAAATTGGTTTTCACAGGATATATTAGATTCTAGGTTAGTTATGGCATTGAGTATGGAACATATAGCTATATACTCAATGGTTATTATAGGTAACTTATATAGGATTGCTACCTGCTGGAATGGTCATAGAAGGAATATCGGACCTCACTGTCTTAGACATTATATCTTTAAAACTTTCTATGAGAACTAGACCTCGTTTGGACATCAATTTATCAAAACATTATATATTTTGGCTTAGAACGTAAGCGCAATTTGTTGAATGATTGATTGATTGATTTTTGTTTCTTGACCTTGACGTCTCTATTAATTCAATGCTATTCGAGACGATGAACAGTAACAGATGACGATGAAGAACTATTAAAAACCTCCATGCCTTCTGCGGGTTTCTTACCCACGTCCTCGTAGTACGTCATACTTTTCGGACCAGCGCCCTAATCGTAATCGTATGGGTGCGGTATTCTAAGCACCTGCCTCCTGCCTCCTAAGCCCCTGTGACCGACGGTTGTGCTACACGTTGCGAAGCTAGGCCCTGTCTCCTAACGCCCGCACGATGTTTCACGTTGCAAAGCAGTATGTATTTGCAATGAGGTGACCTAACCTACCTAACCTAACCTAACCTTCTTAAATTTACCCTGTTTTCACAATTTTCCATTTGAAAAAAAAGGTTGCACATTTTGTCCTTTTTTAGGCTACGCTGTAAAAAATATTTTTGTAACAAACGACGAATGCACGTGAGATAAAATTACATGGTTTTATAACATTTATACTTCCGGCCTGTGGGTACTCAGTTTAAAAAATAATAATTCGATAAACAATTCAAAATTCGTTTTCATTTCTTACTTGTAATGGCTCATGGGAACGAACAATGTTATCGTGCGGGCGTTAGGAGCCAGGGCCTAAGAAGACTTTTAGTCTTTTAAAGCCCGGACCGGTTTGTCTCCTAGCCCCGCTTCGCAACGTGTATAGGTGTAGCACAACCGTCGGTCACAGGGGCTTAGAAGTCAAAAAATGTGCAGGGGCTTAGAAGCCGACACCTTCTTGACGGCCACCGCGGACGGCTATATGCATGAGTGCGACTTGAAGTAATTAATTTTTTGGATGTAATTTGGACCAATGATGCGGGATTAGTGTAGGGGGGGACAGGTCAGTGACTTCCGTTCTTTCAATGTACACAACGTTCTAAAAAATATAAAATTTATTTAAGCAATAGACGACTTTGTAAACAAAGAACATGATATGGCATCACAATATAAGCGACTATAAGACACAGACGTTGTCACGAAGTTAGACCATGGATTTGTCGTTGTCCTGTAGTTAGACAACCCTCGTGGGACGAGGCATGTTGTCCCGGTTGTAGACGGCGACCCTTGGTTGTTTAGATCTAGCCGAGGATGACTCCTTGTCCGGCCCAGGGGGCGCCGATGGTCAGGGGGGAGGCTAGGGTTCGAGCACCGAGGAGGGGGGAGGTCGTCAGCAGGGGGGAGCCGATCAGGCCGTTGGAAGTGATGGCGTGGTTGGCGATGAGTCCGTGGGAGACGATGGTTCTGGGTCCCAGAAGAGGAGAGCCGATGATGCCCTGGTTGACGATCAGGGGGTAGCCGATCAGGCCGGGGGCCAGGAGGGGGGCGGGGGCGGAGATGACGGCGCGGGAGGAGACCAGGGGGGCGGGCAGGACACCACCCAACAGAAGACCCCGCTTGTCTCTCTTCTCGGCCTCTTGCTGCTCCACGGGGAGGGCAACGGCCACGGCAACGGCCAACGCAGCAAGGACGATCTGAAAGACACAATAAGACGACGTTATTGACGTTGCATAGACTACAGACAGTGTACACTTCACAGTGACCAGGGCCGAGACTTCACCGCCATCGCCTACCCTTTCAGAGACAATCATATACAGAAAACCATTGTATCTTGATCAAATTTGTTTGTGTTTACACTAGTTGTGTGCGGGTACCCGAGATTTCAGGTCGACTCGGGTATCTGGGAGCTCGCCTGATAGCCAAAAAGGGTATCCGATTTTCAGGTAACGAAAAAGTATATTTTTGGAAGGATGGTGGAGGGGTCGGTCTACGATTTACAATCTTCATTGATGGAGGTGCCAGTCCAGATAACGTTTCATGTATACAAAATGCTATTCTTTGAAAACCCAGATAATAGAAAATGAAATCGGCAGAAAAATAACTTTAATGCAATAAAACTAATTATCCATTTTAAAATTCCGTGGTATTACGGCCGTCTCTCCCTAACCCCGCGAAGCAGTTTCGAACCAGAACCAGCCCCGTCTGGCCCGGGGTAGAATTGGCCCAGAGCATGGCTCTGCTAATCGTAAAAGGCGATTCAAGAGAAAAAGTCCACCTCGCAAACATCAGCTAGTAAGAAGGGTATTTTATTACTCCCCGAATCTAGAGGCGAGCTCTGGCAATCGTCGTCGGGGACCTTGCCCCCTTACTTGACGACCCCTCGACGACGATGGCGACAATGACGACCGCGACGTGAGAACCCCCCTTTCCTCCCCTTACCCTTGGCTGGTTCTGACCAGCATGGGCTTCTACTCCCCCCCCAGGTTAGAGTGGTGCATTATGACCTAACGGTTGACGCGTCCTAATCCAAATAAACCAAAAAACCGACCCAATGTACAAACCTTTACCTACACAGCCCTAGTTCACACTGAACACTAATATCAACTAACATGACGTTCACACAAGCAAAAGCGAGGTTGGAATTTCGAATGTTATCAACGTTTTTACATAATAAAAATGTATATCACTAGGAAAACGCTTAAGTCCCGCCGCGTTGTTGGATGAGCGTAATTGGTGCATTGAGCTGTCATGTGTTATGCGAATTTTCTGTTGTTCTGTGAAAAAATCATTACTTAGTCGAAGATTTTTTTAAATTAAATTAAATTAAATTAAAAATTAACTTAATTTTTTTAATAAATCGTAATTTTTACGTAATTAAAAAAAAAAAAAAAAATCGTAAAATTTCGATTTTCATGAGAAATAATTTTTCGATTACGCTCAAATTTCACACGAATATCTTAATTCATAAAATTAAGGTTCTGTTAAAAAATCATTACAATCGGATAAAGCATGTAAGTGTTATAAGTCGAAGAATTTTTTTAAAAATCGAAAAAATTCGTAAAATTGCGTTTTTTATAAGAAAAATTTTCCCGATTGCGCTCAAAAACGTGGCGGTTCTAAGTTCAGAGATTTCGAAGGC
Organism: Sweltsa coloradensis; assembly: GCA_024449915.1. Classification (NCBI taxonomy): domain Eukaryota; kingdom Metazoa; phylum Arthropoda; class Insecta; order Plecoptera; family Chloroperlidae; genus Sweltsa; species Sweltsa coloradensis. The sequence goes on along the minus strand of JAMZAV010006121.1, from coordinate 20,156 downwards.
TTTCAGAAAATTTCATCGCAATTGGAGTATCGGTTTAGCCGGAATCGTGTTAACAAACACACAAAAATACAAAAAAAAAGAAAGAAAAAAAACATTCCGGATTTTTTTCTCCAGTGTAGTGAAATGGAATCTTCGCTTCGCTCACTACGCTCGCTGCGCTCATCCAATTACTGTAATTTTTGTCAATTCCTGGTTTATTTTGATTCCCCTCATAACAAATGCTCAAAGTTGTAGTATTTAACTGGCAATTAATGTAATGCTAACACGCATAGTAAAACGACTATAGTTTCAGATTGTGAATGGCAATCAGTGTGATTGACATGGTAACCTGTTGTTGACTGAAGATGGGAGAGAAGCTCCTGTTGATTCACAGAGTCGTACCTTTGACTTAATCTCAAGCGTGACGCACGAGACTCTGATTCGGGCAATCCTCACTGAGAGAGTTTTCCAAGGGGGGATTGTGGACATTCTCTTCACATCTACCCTAACGTGGACGTACTGAATTGCCTCTGGGCAGCTTTCCCGTGACTAATTAAAATCCATTGACTAATTGCCTCACGCGGGCAAGGCTAGAGATAATAATATGTGTGAAACTCTGCCTTGTGCGGGAATCGAACCCAGGCGTATCCTCCAGTATAAATAACAAGAAGTGTGTTTAAAACATACACACGTTGCGTTATGACGCGACACAACACAATAAATAAAATCATAGTAGTTTGCCACCACCAATATTTAAACCACGTGAAATTGATGTTTTTTGTGATATCTCGAGAACGATGCAAAATATCGGGAAAATGATTGCAGACGAAAAAATATTGTCATTAGTTAAGTTTTGTATTTAATATTTAATTAATTAAATGCATATTTGATATACAAACCACAACGATTTTTATATAAATATTATTTCTTGCATGATATTTTTCTAACAAAACCACATAGCTGTCTGCAATCAGTTTTTAGATATTTTGCACAGTTCTCGAGATATCACGTAAAATAACTGTAATTTCGCATGGTTCCACTTGTATTATATATTGTTGAAATAACACGTCCCCCTGACGAAAATGAATAAGGAGACGAACGAGAAACCAAAATATGTTTGAATACTTGAAACATATCTACCCGGGGATCGAACTATGTGAGGGCAAGGCAAGTCTCTCAAGTTCCCTAGGCCTACTAAATATGGTATTAAAATCAGTTATGTAACTTTGTGGGTACACTCTAAATACGAATGTTATTATTGGATGAGCGAAGCGAAGACTCCAATTTCACTGACCCCCCAAAAAAATTTAGCTCGGGTGTTTTTTGTTTGTTTGTTTGTTTGTTTGTTTGTTTTTCTGTCTGTTTGTTAGCACTCTACCGGGAAAACGGCATATCCGATCTTGTTGAAAAATAGAGGGGACCTTCGAAATCCTTGAACTTAGAGGTGTTTTGTTTTTTGGTACAATTAAAAAAATATTCTTATGAATATCATACTTTTATGATTTTTCCGATTTTTGGTGTGATATTTTCGTGACATTTGGGCCAATTCTGACCAAACGGGTCAAGCTACAGCGTTCATATTTTACATGGACATTAAGGTTATAGTAATGTAGTACCTTTTGAAAGAAAAAGTTGAAAAAGTTAGCCAGAATCCACATAAATAAAGGTTTTAATAAAAGTTTAGAAACTTGACAAACTTCACCTACAATGCGTACAAAAATTAAGTCTTCGGGCCTACTAGATACTTTACATTCTATTATAAAAATTATCCTAATTTAACAAAAATGATTTTGCAATGGAACTTGAAGAAGTAAAGAGATCCCACGCATACTAAAAACTTAAAAAAGCTCATCCATCAACGTGACTACAACAAGCGTTCGCGAAGCGGTCTAGTGTATTTAATATTGCAATATTATTAAAACTACAGCGTACTCACCAAGAACTTCATGTTGCTGACTTGTGTGTGACTGATGTCTGATGCTGACCCGCGGACATGCCGGGTTTTATAGTCAACCCCGGGCACTGCGGCTGACGCAAACATCCAGCTTCTGAAGCCATCCTGCCACGCCCTGTGCGTAGATCCCGGAAGGGAACTCCCTACGCTACGTCCTTGGCGGGACCTTTGTCTTACTACGGGCTCAGATGTTGCATCAGATGTAGGCTACTGCTCTTTTAAGGTCAACACAACTCAACACTTCATAACTTACAGCTATTAAAACTAGTCCTATCATTGCCACACTAGACATATTATCAATACTAATAGCGAAGGTATGGAATAAATAAATGATGAAATAATGTCCCACAATTAAATCACTTTTAATAGGGAGTGACAAGACAATAAATAGACATTTATTTATAAAAACTTTAAACCAATTTAGAGTATTACCAGATGTGTATGGCACTTGTTTCAGTTATTGAAAGTTTTTGTCGTATATTAAAAATGTTTTAAAAAAAGTGTATTTAGAGTCTATACCCTCTCAGTTATACAACTGATTTTCAGTGGGGGACAGTAAACCAAAGCGACCGAGCCAGGAGTGGATCCAGGACCTCTCAAGGGGGGGGGCGACTTAGCTCGCACCACACAGGGGGTCTGGGGGCGCAATCCCCCAGCTTAGCCCCACAGGTACACAGGTAAAAAAAAATTTAAGGTCATTTTTTTTTGCAAAAACGAGTTTAAATGGCTTTAGAGAGGGTATATTTCAAAAAACTTTATATGCAGTTGCTCACTAAAATAGGCCCTGGAGGAAGGTAAAACCGAAAAAAAAGACCAAGCCCAACAACAAACTGAATTAAGTCCCTTTATAATCGCTATCGCTCATGTGTTTCTCTACCCTCACATTTTCAAAATCAGTGATAAAAATTAATGTTATTGAATGAGTGTAGTTAAGACTTTAATTTCACTCCCCCGTGAGAAAATAGTTGAAGTACTTTTTTTTCTGTCTGCTCGCGCTCTACCGGTCAAATGGCTACTCCGTGCTGAAATTTTCATGGGACCTATGAAGTTATAGATGTGTTACGATTTTGGGTAAAACCAAAGAAAATAATATCGTGTACCTGTGAGGAATTGACTAAAAGCAATAAACTTAAAAAAAAACGCAAGAAAACATTCATATTTCTGGTGTCTGAACATATTCATTATAGAATAAAATTTATCTATTCAAGGATCAAGGGATGGGGGGCGATCGCCCCTACCGCCCCCACCCCCTGGATCCGCCGTTGGACCAAGCCAACCATCAGATTTGATTTGAAGTCTAGGGCCTGTTCCTAGAGGATCAATTAAAGATTTGAAATAGTTTAAAATAATAACTATCGTGACATTACTTTGTAAGCTTTTTTTATGTTTTATGTTCATTGAGTGTTTCTTTCAGCTCACTTACCAAAGTTACTGCTTTTTCTCCGTACTAGGAGACTTTTCAACGAGGGTCCCCTCATCTTTGTTCGGCCTCGCCAGACACACTGAGGTGACGAGGTCCAAAGTGTTTTGGGTCTGATTTGAGGATAGGTGGGCAAGTAGACAAGCTCAGAGTACATTAATCTACCACCAGAGGTCTAGTGTGTAGTTCTAGACTTGGTTGGCTCATACTGTCGAAATTGCACAAAGCATTGCCATTGCTGTTGATTCTTTAATTTAGTAAGTTCTAGAATTATTGTATTTGACTAAACATTTTTGATTCGTCCCATTTTATTGGTTGTCTCTGGTGGCAGATTATGTATCCAGAGTTTGCCTACGAGCCCATCCATCCCCAAACCATCCCCAAAATACTTTGGACCTCATGTGTGTCTGATGTGGCAGATGAGATGAGAGACCCTCGTCGAAAATTCTTCGAGTAATAATAAGTGCTTACTATCCAAAGCCAACTTGGTAATATACAACATTTTGATATTACTACTTTGAGAGACTGAAAGTTTTTTAACAGTGGACTGGACATCTGAAAAGTAAGGGAAATTGTGTATATTTCTGGAATTTCCTTATTTCCATTAAAAATCTCTAAAACACAAAATCGAATGTAGAAAATAATTTTTTTAGAACCCCCATTTTAATATACCATTGCTGCCAATCATAATATTAAGGGACAAATTAACTTAACTTATTTCTGCAAATGTTTAGCTAAATTTACAGTTAGAAAAAATACAGTTTTCAAGCTGGAAAACACAGAATTTGTAAATGTAAAATAATGAGACTCTACAGGATCTTAAATGAACACTAGTTCTATTCTTGGCAAATTAAATTTGCATATACCTCCCAAACATACACGCCTTCACAAAACTTTTCAACCAGCCCTAGGTCATCTCGACCTTCATAAAAATTCATGCATCAACAGATTTAAGCATTCTTTTAATATGTTAAAACCTCTTGAAAGAACAGACATTGATCTCTACTCTCAAAATATTTTTAAATTTTAATCTGTGATCACTCAAGCTTTAGGATATTAGCATTATAATTTACTCACTAGCTTATTTCCATTAGTCTCTCCCTTCATATCAATTTTTCTTTCTATTCTTTCAAGAAAATCTCTTATTAATTTTCATTGTTAATCATTTTGATGATTTCACATTTAAATTGGTAATTTCAAATATGTATAAAGAGTGCATGTGTTATTTTGTGTAGGCCTATATAGTATATTTTAATGTCTATAAGTATATGTTTTCTATCCATTAGGCTATGCTATGATTTGCACTTGTGGAGTATTTGTACTCTGTTGTAATATGCATTATAGTAAATAAATAAATAAAAAGAGAAGCTATGTGTCTACGTTGTGTTGGTAATGCGGCTGTGTTGAGGGATGAAGAATGGAGAAACATAGGGGAAGTCAAATTTGGCAATTTGGGGTTTAATGTAGCCGATGCAGTGATTCGTGCTGAACTTGGGGCCATGAAAATCATAACAAGTTGCATGTCTGCAAGGTCATGTGATGAATGATGATGGGAAAGAGTTTTTAATTTATTTTTTATCAAATCGTAACGTATTGATCCTAATTGGCCACTGTTTTTAGCCACTATTTTTTACATCCTTAGTAGGCCTACAGTGAACACACTGCCATAGGAGAACAGATTGTGGACAGGACGGATGATATTCGAATTGAAGAAACGTATGTTTAATATGCATAACAATTTATTTGTAACCGAAATATATTAACAAAAAATTCACTTACATCAATCTAAAGAACTCCTGCCGTTCAGCAACGGAGGTTTGACTGTCTTCTGCCCGACAGGGGTGTTGCTTGCCATGAGAGTGGTAGCAAATGTATCGTTTGCCAAATAGCGTGGAAAGTTTATGGTTCTCAGAAAGTTTTAAAAAATGTTTACAAGAGAAGAAGTTTACAATTCGTTTTATTTATTTGGTGTTGGAGTAATTAGGGTGAAAGCCATGACGGTAACCATGCAAGCGGGGGATGCAGTCATGGTTTTCTCGCGAAGACTTGGTGAGTGCAGTTTCCATTGTTTGGGCGCGGGCGAGCGAATCATTCATCTTCCTAACCGACGTAGGTGTAGGCTGCGTAGGGCGAGTAGGCTGCGGGCGCGGCGACCAGACCTGCCGAGTAGGGCGAGTAGGCGTAGGGTGACGCGGCGTAGGCGTAGGGCGATGCGTAGGCGTAGGGCGAGGCGTAGGCGTACGGCGAGGCTAGCAGGCCACGCTTGTCGCGTCTAGCCTCCTGAGGGGCCTCGGCGAACACACAGGCGGCGACTGCGACCAGGACGATAAGAACCTGAGGACAAAACATTCTTGTTATAAACATGACGTCATGACGTAAGCATAACGTAATAACCGACAGCATAAAGTTTGAGACTCTGATTCGGGAGGTCCCGGGTTCAAAGCCCGTCGAGTCCGGCAATCCTGACTGAAGTTTTTTCCTAGCTCTCATCAGAATGCAAGGTATATTCCCGTCACAATTGTGCTATTCTATCTCCAATATACCTAGTTAGACCGAGGTGCATGCATTGCACCCTGGGCAGGTTTATGTAATGTGATAATATATACATCAAGTTCTGGAATCAAGGCGTGCTAATAACGCTCAACTGATTACTTCTTACATTATATTTCCTATAAATTCAATCTTAATTATAAAATAAAAAACAAAATAAATTGTATTTAGAGTCTACCTACTCAGTTATTTATCTGATTTTCAGTGGGGGACAGTAAATCAAAGCGGCTAAGCCTACCATGTAGGCCCCGACGCAATCGACGAGTGAGCGATAACCAACCAAAGATCGATATTTTTAATAGGACATATAGCAATCAGTGGTATGGACAGTGCGATCACCCGCGGATCAACGCCAGAATCAATAAGGTCGATTCAGATACAACTTTGAATTTATTATGTGCCTCGTTGCTAAGAACGGTTCCAAAGTCACCGTTTACAAATTCCTAAGCCAATAACTGATGGACTTAAGTCCAAATCAGAAGTTTAAAAAATTCTGCAATCTCACAATCAATGTTATATAAACTAAATTGTTTTAAGTTTTTAATTAGGATACTCACTGCGAACTTCATGTTGTTGGTTGTCTGGTTGTGATGACAAGTGATGGTTTGCTCTGTCCGACCCGGGGCTTATATACACCTCGTCTTATGTCTCAAACTCTGTGCTCGTCGGGTGCCAAGGGATTACGTGTGACAAGTACGTGTGTCCTCCACTGGCTTTCTCTGGACACGACGGACCGGGCCAGTGGCGTAACCAAGGACGCGACTTCTGCCGTTTAGGGCAGTTTCATCTCGAGCTAGGTCAATTCACAAAGAGGGGTTTGGTCACAGTTGTCTGGACGTTGATAAAATAGGAATGTTAACAAAATTTTGACGGCAGTGCATTATATTGTTGTCGTTCAGCGTTGCTAGCGTCTGTGATGGGTTGGTTGAATCCGATGTTTACTCAAGGGCGCTTCGCGAACGCTTTTTCCAGTCGTGTTGATGGATGAGCTTTTTTGGTTGACTATTTCTGTCCAATGATTAATTAGTTTTTTGTATGCGTGGGATCGCATTACTTTTTTAAGTTCCATTGCAAAATTATTTTTGTTTAATTAGGATAATTTTTATAAAGTAGTATTAATTGCTATGGTAATACGAATTAAAAATAGAATGTAACATATCTCGTGGCTACTTGTTAATTGTACACCTGTAAAAGGCTTATATTAAACCTTTACTTCCATGAAATTTGGCTAACTGAAACATCTTTTTCTTTCAAAAGGCACTACATCACCATATTCTTAATGTCCATGTAAAATATGAACGTTGTAGCCCCACCAGTTTGGTCAGAATTGGCCCAAATATCAAGAAAATATTGTATTAAAAATTGTGGAAAAATCGTAAAAGTACGATTTCTATATCAAATATTTATTTAAATGTTCCTAAAATGATAACATATCTAATTTGAGTGATTTCAAACGTTTCCATAAAGTTTCATCAAGATCGGAGTAGCCGTTGGAAAAGGATTTGAGAAACCACCAAAATCTTAATCTCCCCCTTTGTGAATCCGGGCCCAGAGTGCAGAACGATCGACGTTTGGTCACAGCCATGATTGTGTTAAGTTCCACTGGAATTACAATGTAAAGAGTCCTGTGAACTCGGATCATGCTATCATGGCGGAGAATCCGGGAGAACCAGTTTGGCATTGCTCTATTGATTAGGCCGTTTCGCGAACGCTGTTTTTAGTCGCGTTGACGGATGATTTTTTTGTAAGTTTTTAGTATCGTGGGATCTTTTAAAAAAAATTCAAGTCCCATTGCAAAATCATTTTTGTTAAATTAGGATATTTGTTATTATAAAGTGGTATTAATTGCTATGGTAACACCAATTAATAGAATGTAATATATCTGTTTATTAAGTAATATATATTGCTCTATGGAAACACCAATTAATAGAATGTACTAGGCCGCTTCGCATACGCTTTTTATAGTCGCGTTGATGGATGAGCTTTTTAAGTTTTTAGTATGCGTGGGATCTCTTTACTTCTTCAAAATCATTTTTGTTAAATAAGGTTAATTTTTATAAAGTATTACTAGTTGCTATGGTAATTAGAATGGAAAATATCTAGAGGCAATAGATTTGCTTTTTGAACGCATTGTAGGTGATTGTTGTCAAGTTTCTATAGTAACTTGTTTGTTGTTATTATACACCTCAAAAAACTCATAATAAAACCTTCATTTCTAAAAATTCTGGCTATTTTTTTCACTTTTTCTTTCAAAAGTCAATACATCACCATTACAAATGTCCACGTGAAACATTAACGTTGTAGCCCTACCCGTTTGGTCAGAATCGGCTCAAATGTCACGAAAATATCGCACTACAAATCGAAAAAATCGTAAAAGTACGATATTCATGATAAATATTTCTTCAATTGTACCAAAAAACGTGGCAGGTCTAAGTTCAGAGATTTCGAAGGTTCCCTCAAATTTTTATAATATCGCATATACCGTTTGTCCGGGAGAGCGCAAGCAAACAGACAAAAAAAGAAGGAAAAAAATTGCTTAATTTTTCGAGGGGTCAGTGAAATTGAAATCTTCGCTTCGCTCATCCAAAAATATCTGGAGGCCCGAAGATTTGCTTTTTGAACGCATTTTAGGTGATTGTTTTCAAGTTTCTATAGTAACTTGTTTTTTACTAGGAAGCTTCGCAAACGCTTTTCAGGCGCGTTGTTGGATGAGCGTAATTTTTATTAAACGAAAAAGACGTAGAATTGCGATTTTCGTGCGAAATTATTTTTTGATTGCGCTCAAATTTCACAATAATATATTTATTCATACAATTAAGTTTCTGTAAAAAAATCATTAGAATCGGATAGAGCATGTAGGTGTTTAAGTCGAAGAAATGTTTTAAAAATCGAAAAAAATCGTAAAATTGCGGTTTTTAAAGAAAGAATATTTCTATTGCGCTTAAATTTCACACGAATATATGAATTCATAAAATTAAGGTTCAGCAAAAAATCATTACAATCGGATAAAGCATTGTAGGTGTTAAAAGTCGGAAGATTTTTTTTAATAGAAAAAATCGTAAAATTGAGATTTTAATGAGAAATATTTTTTGATTGCGCTCAAAAACGTTGCAGTTCTAAGTTCAGAGATTTCGAAGGCCTCAAGAAAATTTCATCGTGATTGGTGTATCCGTTTAGCCGGAATCGTGTTAACAAACAGACAAAAATAAAAAAATAAAAAAAACATTTCGGATTTTTTTCTCCAGTGTAATAAAATGGAATCTTCGCTTTGCTTATCCAATTATACACCAGGCATACATTATACATACAGGCAATATATCACTATTGCCTTAATGTCCATGTGAAATACTAGGAAGCTTCGCAAACGCTTTTTCAGGCGCGTTGTTGGATGAGCGTATGTTTTTTTAAACGAAAAATTGCGATTTTCATAAGAAATTATTTTTCGGTTGCGCTCAAAATTTACGCAAATATATAAATTCATAAAATTAAGGTTTTGTAAAAAATACTAAAAATATCATTACAATCGGATAAAGCAATGTAGGTGTAAAAAGTCAAAGTTTTTTTTTAAATAATTTTTTTTGTAAACGAAAAAAGCGTTAAAATGCGATTTTCACGAGAAATGATTTTTCGATTACGCTCAAATTTCACACGAATATATTCATAAAATTAAGGTTCAGTGAAAAAATCATTACAATCGAATAAAGCATGTAGGTGTTATAAGTCGAAGAAATATTTTAAAGATCGAAACAATCGTAAAATTGCGATTTTAATGAGAAATAATTTTTCGATTGAGTTTAAAAACGTGGCAGTTCTAACTTCAGAGATTTCGAAGGCCTCTAAAAAAATTTCATCTCAATTGGAGTATCGGTTTAGCCGGAATCGTGTTACCAAACAAACAAAAATACAAACAGGAAAAAAAACATCCCGGATTTTTTCTTCAGTGTAGTAGAATGAAATCTTCGCTTCACTTGCTACGCTCATCCAATGAACGTTGTACGGGGTTGTAGGGATTGTGTAACCCGTTTCCGTTTGGTCAGAATCGGACCAAATATCACAAAAATATCGCATTAAAAATCGAAAAAAATCGTAAAAGTACGATATTCGTGAGAAATATTTCTTCTGTTAAACCCAAAAACGTGGCAGGACTAAGTTAAAGAGATTTCGAAGTCCCCTCTAATTTTCATCAAGATCGCATAATATGATATATGCCATCCAATAGAACGGGAAAAAAAGAGTTAAATGTTTTTGGGGGGATAGTGAAACTGAAGTCTTCGCTTCGCTCATCCAACATTGTTAAATATTCAATTTTGATTTCAATTCAATTTTCCCTTCAGTTGTGATTTGGGTATCCTGTTGGATCTTGTTGAATCGGCCAGGTATCTCTGAGGTTTTCCTCAGTCGTTGATGCGAATGCAAGGGATTGAGTCCTCTTAAACAGCCCTCGGAGATCCCCCTTCACAATGTGTCCTAACTCCAATACACAGTTGAGGAGGGGTATTCATTGCACCCTGGACAGGTTTCCCACGAGAAATTTGAATTAAAACTGTAGGAAACCTGCCCAGTGCCCAGGGTGCAATGCATGCCCCTCAACAGGTAAAGGCCTATAGCTATAGTATATAATACTAGGAAGCTTCGCAAAAGCTTTTTCATGCGCGTTGTTGGATGAGCGTATGTTTTTTTTAAACGAAAAAATCGTAAAATTGCGATTTTCATAAGAAATAATTTTTTGATTGCGTTTAAATTTCACACGAATATATTAATTCAGATAAAACTAAGGGTTCTTTGAAAAAATCATTACAATCGGATAAATCATGTAGGTGTTGTAAGTCGAAGATTTTTTTTTTTAAATCGAAAAAAATCGTAAAGTTGCGATTTTAATGAGAAATAATTTTTCGATTGCGCTCAAAAACGTGGCAGTTTCTAAGTTCAGAGATTTCGAAGGCCTCCATAAAATTTCATCGCAATTGGAATATCGGTTTATCCGGAATCGTGTTAACAAACAGACAAAAATACAAAAGAAAAAAGAAAAAAGAAAAAAGACATTCAGGATTTTTTTTCTCCAGTGTAGTGAAATGGAATCTTCGCTTCGCTCATCCAATTATTGAGAAGGGATGTCTGTTCCGAGGGTTGTTCAAGAGGCCCCGTGCATTCGCATTAACCCCCTAAAAAACATCGGAATAAACCTTCAGTCAGAATTTCCCGTCTCGACGGGATTCGAACCCGGGACCTGAATTTGAACCAAGGTACTTCTACATGGGAAGCCGCTCAACTCAACAGTAACTTTAAGTAACTCAATGAAGCGATTACAAAACAATTTCTGATTCAATTAGTGGGCGAAGCTACAGAAATAACGGCGCTAAATAGTTAGTGCCCTCACAAAGATGTATAGGCCTAAGCAAAGCATGGAACGTGAGCCAAGGTTTCTCTGCATGTCTTGCAAGGTCCCTGACGTAACGGACTACACAACCTCGTGCGTGCAAGACAATGCGTGTGACATAACGCGACACAGCCGTGCTAGGAATACCAAGCTCGGTTCACAGACTTGTAAGTAACAGTGAACTCTAAATACGAATCTATTTATTTATTTAAACTCCCAGACATTTCTACATAAGCAAGGGCGTCCGCAGGAACTTTGTCAGGGGGGGGCAAAAATTTTAATTTGTACTTTAGTGGGACAAGCAGGGGGGTTGGAGGGCAAAGCCCCCGAACAATAGCGCCGCAGGCGAAAAATTTTGGTTTCAGATTTTTAGAGTGCGTTTGGTGCGTTTTAGAAAAAAGTAGTGGGGCCTGGGCTGAATGCAATACCAAAATAAGGTAAGTTTTGCGCAGTCGATACTCGATACTGGAAAACCACCAACAGAAATTGGAACGCTAACGTCCTGACGTCTGACGAGATTGATCATGTTCATGTTACATCCGCCGAATATTATAATGTTGAACAGTAATGTAAAGAAAAACGTATTCCGTAAATAGTTATATTATTAATCTCTAATTAATATCTTAAAAATTGCTTTATAGAAGATTCCTGGGTGGAAGATGAAATTTGAATTTTTACGGAAAGTTTTTACAAACATTTGAACCGGTTATTTAATTAAACGTCGCTAAATTGGTTAAGGATCATATTGATAGTAGGCCTTGCCTTGCCCCCCACCCCCACCCCACCCCCTGTGGACGCCCTTGTACCTAATCAGTTCGAAAATGTAATTTTTTAGTTGTCGTGGTCTTGCACTATAGGGTGACGATATGGTTCTACAAAATAAAATAAAATAATGTACAATAACACGGTACGGTTTATTAAATTTAAATGAAGTTTCATTGTCAGATAGTAGGAAACGTCCTGAAAATAATTCAAGTCTATCGGATGATGTAATGTAGAGTCGTATTTGCGCAATAACTTGTCCTGTGAAGTTAAAATATCTGAGGTCAGAAAGCAAGCGAGTGACCTCGTATATTGAATGATTAGAATACGGTCTGGTTCAACTAACAAGAATCAAAAGCCTCGAGTAAATTTTATTGGAAACGAATTATTGGTCAATTTCCACTGGACTCTAAAGGCTACACTTCTTTCTTGTTTATTTGACGTAAGGGGCGTGATCAGATCAGATTTAAATTTAAAAGCAACATTGCTCATTTCAAATTAAATCATCACATTTCTGAATACGCATTTAATATCAATTTAAGCAAAAACAAATTTTGAAATGTTTCATATTATTTACAAGGAAAAATTAACAATCCGCATATCGTTTCAACATTTAAATGAGCAAAGTGGACTAACCCACTTTTTTATATTGAGATAGGTGCATTTCTATACTAGGAAGCTTCGCAAACGCTTTTTCAGGCGCGTTGTTGGATGAGCGTAATTGATGCATTGAGCTGCCAATGCCATGTGTTATGTAGATGGTATTTAAATAGATTTCGTTTTCCCATTGCTATGGCCTGCGAGACGCTGGTAATATTGTTTGATTTTTACGACGACGACATGAGAATCAAGAGTGCACATTACATTACACACTACGTTACAATCGAATAAAGCACGTAGGTGTTTTAAGTCAAATAAGTTTTTTTTACGGAAAAAAGCGTTAAATTGCGATTTTCATGAGAAATAATTTTTTGATTGCGCTAAAATTTCACACGAACTATATAAATTCATAAAATTAAGAATCTGTGAAAAATTATTACAATCGATAAAGCATGTAGGTGTTATAAGTCGAAGATTGTTTTTAAGAATATCGAAAAAAAAAACGAAAAAAATTGTTCAATTGCGATTGTTGTGTGATCCTGCAGGTACGTCCCAAAATATAGTCTTGGTGTGTAGTACGTGAGAAACCTCTATTGACGAATTACATTATTACGTAACATTATTTGAGTGCGCCATAACGTAAGTAAACAGATTTTTGACTACATACTCGTAGGTTCATGGCCATACAGATTGTAATAATAACCTTTTTCTGCCATGATTGACTTATACCGTATCAAGTGTGGCCTATTTACTAATTATTTACAACAATGAGACAATCATAGTATCTTGTTTTGCCTATTTACTAATTGTTTACAACATTGCGATGATCATATACCATTTTTGTGCTTTATTGTGTTTTGCTGTTTGCCGAATTACTTTTGAACAATTGACATATTTTTAATTCGAAAGACCCCTGAAAAAGCTTTGATTACATACCATAGATACTAGGTATCAAAAACACATTTTTTTAAATTCAATTTTATTATTATTGATTAGACCTACCCACCCTATGGGGATTTTTAGGGGTTTCTTTATGGGTTTTTTAGTTATCTTTTCTGAATCCAATAATACCAAATTCGCTTATGTTGCAATTCGTCCTAGGTCAACTTGGATAGACCCCGGACTATTATAGACAAGATAAATTTAAAAAAAATATCGAGAGGCAAAGTGGACCAACCTACTTTGGTAGGGGCTATTGGTCCCGGAAAGCAAAGAAATTAACACAACATGTTCAAATAAACAAAAAAGATCGAGAACATTGGTCATAAGGGGGTACAAGAATAAAAACATGTGAAAAGGTACATTATAAGCTTCTGATATGGATAGATTGAATGTTTCACTCATAGACATCCCATATAATTGGCTAGACTAGCAGTCAGCGGTCCACTTCCGGGACAATTGGAAGCCATCTTGAATGGGTGAGTTTGCATGTTAATTAGATGGGAGCGATTAATCGAAAACATATTTTTAAAGATGGCCGCCAGTTTGGCAGGTGAGCATATCAGACTTTAACAGCAAATGATTACTAAATTCCCGTATGCAATAACTTGGCATTGTTTCTGTTTGTTCAATACCATGCTGCACAAGCTAAAACCATATCAAACAATCCAGTAAAGTACTTTATTGCATTAAAAAAGCCTAAATTAAAACGCCAAACCCCCCTCTTGAATGGGTGAGATTGACGCTTCAATTTGGTACACTCACGCCCGTGCGGAGGTATTGGAGACTGCGTATCTAGCCTACTATAGGTGTTAAGATATCTATGGTTTCACTCAGTTTGCTCAGGTCAACATGTTAAAATATTGACTAGGAAAACGCTAAAGTCCCGTCGCGTTGTTGAGCGAGCACCGGTACGTGCAACAACGACCCGAGTACGACATTCCCATAATGTTACATACCAATAAGTCTTTAAGGTCTTAACCGATTTAGCTGAAAATTTGTAAAATAGGAGAGAATGTTGTACTTATTGACCCTGCAAAATTTCATAACGATCGGAACATTTTTTTTATTTTTTTATAACCAACGATCGGATTTTGTTCAAAAACTATACAGCAACCCGCCTTGGTGGTATGTACATATGTGCAAAATTTCAGGTCGATCAGAGAAACGGTGCGACCTGTACCGAATCAGTAACAGAAATAAAAACAGACATTCGAGCCATAAGAGTCAAGTGGAGACGCTCGCTACGCTCGCTCAACAATCAAAATCCCAATGACATCATACTAGGAAAACGCTCAGTTGGACGCGTTGTTGAGCGAGCACCGGTACGTGCAACATGACCCGAGTACGACATTCCCATAAGGCCCACCACACAGTGTAGGCCTAACTGGATATTGACATTGTACACTATCTAGGTGCCCGTTAGGGCGCCGCAGCCAAGCCGTGGCGCGCTACACACTCAAGCACCTTATACAGCAAGCAGAGTTGGGGTGATTTCGAGGTGTTACCTAGCCGTCATGTAACGTGATGTGAACTTGAAAACTATCACAATCGATGGGATTTAGGTACCTGACAACACATGCCAAATTTTATTGGGGTACGACCATTCCTTCTTGGTGAAAAAATGGCTTGAAACATGCTCAAAATCACTTTAAGGATGTTAGCTACTGCTACTACTGTCTAATCCGTCAGTTTCAATCGGCCCGCGATTCTGACCAGACGGGTGGGGCTACAATGTTCATATTTAACATGGACATTAAGGTTATAGTAATATAGTCTCTTTTGAAAAAAAAGTTGAAAAAGTTTGCTGGACGGCTTCCAAATAAAGGTTTTAATTTAATATACGCCTTATACAGGCATACAATCAACAAGTAACGTGACACTTGTTGACGGTACAAGCAGAGTTAGGCGGGAAAGTGCGATACGTTAACAAATAGCGGACATTTAAAATTTTTCTTCTTTGTGTGAAACGAGAAAATGTGTCATTATACTCTCATAAAACAAATCAGAAACCGTCCCTGGCCTAGGCACAGATGTAGAAAATTATTTATAATACAACAGTGTAGGTCTAAAGTTCCATTATCGCTATAGGACTAGATAAAATTAATACTAACATTACATGTTTGACAAGCCCTAGGCCTTTCTTAGCCAACCCTAGGCCAGCACAACCTTGTTCTGACACACTTCCCGCACAAATAACCAGTTTTGATTACTAAAAGCCTAATGCAGATAAACAATAGTATGATTGTCCACCTAGGCTATACAAAAATGTACGGAAATAATACACCTATTCATTTCTTTCAATGATCTCACGCAAAACTCCTGTCACTATATAAAAACGTTAAACAAAAACTGTGCAAATTTTCAATATTCTTTTGAAAATCTGTTGATTTACATGGCTGTGGATGCAGTGAAATAGGTGTAAAATAACATTAGTTGTGCGTTTGTTGTTGCATGGGAAAGTTTTAATTGGATGTGAGTTGCCTAGACTTAACCAGTCCTTATACCGTCGTTATACCATAGTTATACCACCTATACCCAGGATGTACATGAATCCGGGTCTAGATATTTTACATCATATTGTTATTGCTAATACCATAGAAATTAAATCAACTTTGATAAAATTATTATATTTTAACAAATAATTTTGCAATAGAACTTGAAAAAGTAATGAGATCACACACATAACAAAAACTTGTAGAAATACAGCCAAACCTTACACGCTCAAAAGAAATGAGATCTAAAAAAAGGGCCAAGCTCATCTACCCTTCCACATTTGCGCATTCTTAATTCATAAACGTACAGTGTCCCATAACAGCATCCTCGAAAAGCTTGGCATAATAGAATTTGCATGTATACGTTTAAATTAATTAGAAAAAAGAACTTGGATGAACTATTACGTTTAAATTAATAATCGCAAATTCTTTTTTGCCAAGCTTTTCGACTTCGAGGATGCTGTTATGGGACACTGTACGTTTATGAATTAAGAATGCGCAAATGTGGAAGGGTAGATGAGCTTGGCCCTTTTTTAGATCTCATTCTTTTGAGTGTGTATGGTTTGGCTGTATTTCTACAAGTTTTTTGTTATGTGTTATACTATTCCAACATCTTTGCATTGTACTAATTCACGTCATGCCTTCTAAAGTCACAAAGTGTATCTTTGTATCTTCATTGCCTCCTTCATTTTTTAACATCATTTTTCGAATTATGATTACCAATAGGCAATAAGTCTTTAAGGTTTTGACCGATTTAGCTGAAAATTTGGAAAATAGGAGAGAATGTTGTACTTATTGACCTGCAAAATTTCATAACGATCGGAACATTTAAAAAAAAATATATATATTTTTATAACCAATGATCGGATTTTGTTCAAAAACTATATGTTCATGTGTAAAAAATTTCAGGTCGATCAGAGAAACGGTGCGACCTGTATCAAAGCAGTAACAGAAAAAAAAAAAAAAAAAAAAAACACACATTCGAGCCATAAGAGTCAAGTGGAGACGCTCGCTCAAATCATGAAGATGATATTTTTGGGATCTGGTTGCTCCTCATTGATGGCTTATTATGTATGTAGGTACTAACAAAATATAAAACGAAAAAAGTTTTTGAAAAATATTATATTTGATCACCTTTTGTCGATTTATGATGAAAACGCGATTTGACTATTTTATATTTACCGACCTCAATATGTTTTAATTTTCAATATTTTATGCTTGAATTACATTTTTGTTAAATTATTTACACTGTTTTTTCCATGTTTGCATTTGAAATTATACTATTATTGGAAATTGATTGTATACAAATTAGTCAATTACCTACAAATTGGTATTAAAAAAATCAGGCAACTGTGTCATGAGCTTTGCTCATTTTCATAGAGTACCGACGAAGCGTTTTAATGATCGCACATCCAGAAACAAAATGGGCCCTAAAAAAACTGTTACCACAATTCGAAGTGACGCCCTTCCTAAATATGTTTCAAACGGTGCATACTACCACTTGGTCAAGTCAGATTTGAGATGTTGACTGAGTTTAGCCAATTTCGGTTTCTAGAGGTCTAGCAGGAATCAGCTCGGACCATGAAATTCCATTACACTAGCAAAACGCCAAAGTCGTTGTCAGACAATTGAGTGAGCCATGTGTTGAGTACCCGGTATCATTCCCATTTCTCCCCCATATACCCAAGGCTGGATCTAGACAGCGTTGATCTTTCCTCCCTAGCATACCTATCGATCTACTTAAATGCAAGTGTTCCCGGGTACTCAACACACGACTCGCTCACTCGTCTAACGACTTTGGCGTTTTTGGATGAGCGAAGGGAAGACATCACTTTCGTTTTTTTTTTCACTTACGTTACCTCAAGAAAAATAGCTCGAATGTTTTGTTTTTGTTAGTTTCTTTGTCTGTTTGTTCCATCTCTGCCGGACAAACGGCATTAGCGATCTTGATGAAAATTGGAGGGCACCTTCGAAATCTCTGAACTTAGACTTGCCACGTTTTTGGGTATAATCGATCAAATATTTCTTATGATTATCGTACTTTTACGATTTTTTCAATTTTTAATGAGATATTTTCGTGATATTTGGCAAACGGCTTCGATACACCTTGGTCACTGCATGCCTTCAGGCTTCGTTCAAGGCCTGACAACCATGATTCGATAAAAAATGACTTCTTGAAGAACAAAAACCATGTTGATAAATTGAATTCTATTTTTCAATTTATTATTTCTTGCAGGTTTAATCGTAACGGATGTTGCTGATTTTGTTAACAGTTCTCAGTGAACATCCAGTACGGATGTCTGTTTAAAATTTCAGGTCAAAAGGTTCTGCAATTCAGTTGATTTTCGGCGTACACAGTCAGTTCGCTGCGCTCACTCGTCTAATGACATCGATTTATTTTATACTAGGAAAACGCTAAAGTCCCGCCGCGTTGATGGATGAGCTTTTAAAAATGTTTAGTTTGCATGGGATATCTTAACTTTTGCAAGTTCTTTGTTTTGCTGCCTACGCATTGTAGCTGATTGTTGTCAAGTTTCTTTTGTTACCTGTCAATTGGTATTATTTTCGTAAAAAACTTACATTAAAAGCTTTATTTCTATAGATTTTGGCTAACTATTTAAACTTTTTCTTTTAAAAGGTACTACATCACCATAACCTTAATGTCCATGTGTAATATGAACGTTGTAGCCCCACCAGTTTGGTCAGAATTGGCCCAAATGGCACGAAAATATCGCAAAAAAATCAAAAAACTTATATTAAAATCTTTATTTTTATTAATTCAGGCTAACTTTTTAACTTTTTCTTTTAAAAGGTACTACATCACCATGACCTAAGTGTTCATGTAAAATAAGAACGTTGTAGCCCCACCCCCACCCGTTTGGTCAGAATCGGCCCAAATGTCAAGAAAATATCGCATTAAAAATCGAAAAAAATCGTAAAAGTACGATATTCATGAGAAATATTTCTTCGATTGTACCCAAAAACAATAAAACCTTTTAAGTCAGAGATTTCGAAGGTCCTTTTCAAATTTTCATCAAGATCGGATATCCCGTTTGCCTGTTAGAGAGTTAACAAACAGACAAAAAAACAAACAAAAAAACAGACAAAAAAAAAAACACCTGAGCTAAATTTTTTGGGGGTCAGTGAAATTGAAGTCTTCGCTTCGCTCATCCAACAAATTCGCAAATTTACAATTCCAAAAGTAAAATTTCAAATGGCAAATAAAATTTACTATAGTCACACGTGTGTAAATTTAATATACTATATTGACTATGAGTTTTTTTATGTTCAAAATTATCTTGAACCTAATTCTACGTAAATAGTTGCATTCCACCTTGACCCGAGCGGTACTAGTGCATCAACTCACCCAGCTGAGTCAGAGAGATAAAAAGCTGACTTGTGCGACTGGTAGGGAAGCAAACCCGATCGCGAGACATCTGTGTGACTGGACGGCGACCAGGGAGGTTGTTACTGAGGGAACAGCTCGCTGTAGGGTTTCTACAGTGATTGTGAGCCTAGACTTGGAGACTGCAGGCGACGTGGGCCCGGAATATACGATTCCAGGCTAAGCCAGCATTCAACCCGGCTTCATTAGACGGAACCTTCTTCACAACCACTAATTCGGAGCCCTCGGGACGAACCATTGGAACCCTAGGACTTGCTGTCAAGGACTCGACCAATCCAGGTCATTCACTCGTACCGGACCAGGCCACACCCAGGACCAGGAGGAAACAATTACGCGCCAGGCTAGGAACGCAAGTAATCAACGTACCTACCACCCCACTCCCAGGTATCACTGATAATTATTTAATTGGTCTGTACGGGCCCACTTTTCTCCAAAGGCGAGATACTCGCCGTTGTGAGGTCATGTTATTAGGATATGTAAATGCACCCAAAACCCCCAGAGGTGGGGGAGAGCAATCTAACAATAGGCTGGAGCCTAGTCAGTGCAATAGCACCTGCTTTGACAAGTGAGGCCCCACTAATCTGAGAAGGCTTTATAATTGATGTAAAACCCTTTATTTATTAATATCACACCTTATAATATTATGCTCCATTTTACCCTTGTGATTACGAATC
>JAMZAV010006120.1:0-47519 GCA_024449915.1 Sweltsa coloradensis | reverse complement strand
TAAAATGTTAAATCAATCCATTAATAACTATATGAGGGAAACTGTGACAACATCACCTACAATGCATTCAAAAGCACTTGCAAAGGAAAAGTGGTCCTACGCAAACTACAAACTTACAAAAAAGCTCATCCATCAACGCGACTAAAAAAGCGTTCGCGAAGCGGCCTTGTCTATATAATTATACCTAGGCCCGCCTACCTGGGATACCGGCCCACTGTGGCATATGGTAATGAGAAGGCCGACTACCTAGCCAAACAAGGTAGGTAGCAAAAAGTACCAAGAAAGTAAAAAAACTGTCGAATAAATCTCTCAAATCTCATCTGCATGCATCGACATACAAAGTAGGCCGTAAGGAATGAAAAGAAAAGGGAAGGGGCAGAATAAACTGTGGGAAGAATACACTAAAATGAGGCCGACCGGTAAACGTAGGCCTAAGTGCTAGCCTACAGTAGAAAAATAGAAGCAGCTCAATTCCGGCTTCAAACAGGACATGACTTGCTCGAAAAGCACCTCCATAGATTTGGAATTTTTTAATCTAGTGTATGTCGCATGTGTGAAGCTGGCAAATAAGACAGGAAACATCTTTTTCAATGTAGACTACATAGGCTAGGCTATATCAAAGTTGAATGAGACCAAATGCCAAATGCCATGGATCGGAATGAACAGTGAGTCCTATCTCTACAGGCTAACTAGAAAACACATGAGGTCATGAATAATGTCAATTGTGGGCTTATGAAAAGAAGAAGATAATCCTAAAAAGGTATAACTTATTTTGCTCGTATAGGCCTAGGCCTATTGTGGTTGTGGCTACTTAGGCCTAAGCATCATTCACAACTAGTTCTAAGGCGTAAGGCGCTCAAGGTCTAAGGCGTAAGTCGTAAGAAATGCTAGGCGTTTACAACAACCATGCCATTTTTCATTGCTCCTGCGTGTTGCGCATGAGCGTACAGTCAGCTGTGGAATGAAATAAGCAGGAGTGGGGAGTTTCCTTGTTTGTGATTGGCTCGTCGTAAGAAACCTGTCGTAAGAATTGGATTTTGGGCAATTCGTTACTACATAAACCATACGCCTTGAGATTTAGGATGTGTTGTGAACGTTCTGATTGAAACACATACAGGTAGCCTACCGGTACTTGGCAATACAAAATATTACGCCTTAGGCCTCGCGCCTTACGCCTTAGAACTAGTTGAATGATGCTTTACGAGACAAAATAATTATCTGCAACCAAGTTAGGCTAATATATTTCTAGGCCTAGGCCCTATGATCAACATTCAATAGTGATTATAAAATTGATGAAAATGAGTGAGTGTAAAAGAGTGAATTTACTAGCATTTGTCAGTGACTTGTCCAATTTCAAATTTGTAAGGGAATGTATAGGCCTAACAAATCTAGACTTTCCTTTGAAGAACGAGTGATGCCAAATAAATAGCCTAACATATTACTTTGACTAAGCCTAGGCCCTAGACCCACCAGCTTGCCATCCCTTAGGCCGGTACGTGTTCGGTTGGGACCGGCCAACTTTTTCAACACTGTCTTCGGATGTGAAAAGGGGAAAAGTAGGTTAGGGGGAGTGGGGAGGCGATGTTTTTTTTTTGGACAAACAGTAGCAGAATTGGTCTACTCGAACGCACTCTTCCTACTCGAGGACCCGGACAAGGACAACAGGGCCACTTTCCTATCCAACTCCGGATACACTTCCCGACCAGATCTTGCCGTGGCCGACTCATCAATTGTGGATGAACTGAAACGAGAAAATCTCGATTGCCCCTCAGGTCTAGGTCATAAGGTGATCAAAATCTGCGCCATCAAGAGCAACATAAAAAATTGCAGTATCCGTGGCCCCTACAAAAGGGAATTTTACGAACGGCCAAATGGAATGATTTCACAAAAACCATGGAAAAAAATGGCCCCCACCCCCCAAAATCTCGGCAACCCACATCGAGATACGAAACGGGAGGGAAAATACTGGAAGCTGCGGCAAACGCTTTCCCCGAGGACCCTGCAAAAACTACAACCCTTTTTGGAGCAGAAGACTGAAAATCAGGATAAAGCGCAACAAATTTAGACAAGATGCAAAACAGCAAAAGCCCCAAACCCCCAACCAAAAAAAGAAAATTTTCTAAAGCTCAAAACCCCCTCACCACAGCCAAAACGGGAAAAGAGCAAAAATTTAGAAATTTTCTGTAAATTGGACACAGAAAAGACCCCTACAAAGTCACACTCCCTTTCCCCAACTTATGGGGGAAAAAAAGCAAAGCCGGAAAAAGAAAACGCTCTTTCTCTAAAAGGAAAATGGCAGGATAACAAAGAAAAGGCCGACGTCCTGTGCAGACACTTTACCACCTAAGCACCCCTCAAAGAAAAAGCCAAAAAAGTTCCCAAAAATTCAAGAACAAGCCATGCCAAAACAACACTTAAAATGGGCCTTTCCCCCTCCACGAGCTGGATTAGGCCTAGCAACATAAAACTAGACAACAAAAAAGGCCTGGACCGACAAGATTCATGCTGAATTCCTCAAAATTTGGGACCTAAAGTAAAAAAACTTTCTCGACGTCATAAACAGTTCCTGGCCCAGCGAATCCCATCAAGCGGGAAAATTTGCCACATCACGCCAAATTCTGAAGCCTGAAAAAGACGCCTCTGCCCCTGCCAGTCCGCCCCAAATTTGCCCTCACAACCCCTTGCAAAGACAGCGAAAAAACGTAAATGCACGTTTTGGAGTTTTCCCTCGAAAGAAATACATCTCCCCGAGGACAGGCAGGTTTTCGAAAACCCCGGGCACCACAGCCCAAGTCCCCTACTTTGCGCAGACAGTCAAGAGAGTTTCAGCAAAGGTGAAAGCACACTGGCTGTCCCCCCACGCCTCTCGGGGCCTTCGACTCCCCCGACCGGTCATGGGCAGTCAAACGATGATAAAAATGAATACAAATAACTTTGTCAGAGGGCTCCATGACTTCTTTACAAGAGGCTTTATCAAGGTGGTCCACAAAGGCGCCCACAGCAAAAACGTAAGACGCGAGTCGGAGGGCTCAAGGCAAAATTTCACGGCACCCCATCTTCAAAATTGCAATCAAGGACTCATAAAACTCTTAAACCATACCGGGCCTAGTCGTAAAAGTTTTTGCCGACGACTTTGTATCATCTTACGGGAAAAATGCCAGTAAGACTGGAACAAAAATGGGCCCGCCATGACGATAGCTGCGGCTGGATAAAAGGGCACGGCTTCAAGATAAACTGCAGAAAAAACCATTTGCCCCTATTCACGATAGTCACAATCCCTTCAAGTCAACATCACTCTTGATGGCAAGAGATTAAACAGACAGATGAGTAAAGTCCTGGGCGTGCCCTTCGAAAAAAAAAGACCGGAGATCCACTTGAAAAGGCAGCAGAGAGGGTAAAAAACGTGCGACTCCTTCAAAGGGTAGCCGGGGTGTCCGGGGCGCAAAACTAGACACTCTGGCGTGACGTACAAAAGTACATCACAGACCCGCCATTTTGTACGGGGACAGAATTTCCCCGCCGCCCTGCAACGCACGCCACCATGTCGACAGATCCAAAATCGAGCCCCTTTGCCCGATCCGGAGAGGAAAACCACCCCATTATCGCCATGGGTGGTTGAGCCAAATTGAGCCTCTACAGCTAAGGAAAAGAGCAGCAGGCTGTCCAACTACACGAAAAAAATGGCGCCCTAAAACCCCCCACAAATGGCTCACAAAAATTTAAGGCGACACTAACTTTTTGAAACAGTTTACCAAACCAAAAAGTAAAAAATGCCTAACCTCCTAGAAACACACTTGATGTCCCTCCCAGAGCTTCTCCGGACAGCCAATCAGCTCGCCCCGGGAACAAAAATTGACGCATCGAGAAAAGAGACCAGCACAAAAAACTGAAAAAGTTTTGGAGGAGCACCGAAGAGGCACTTTCCCCTCAAGAGTGGGTGATATCTTACGGGGCGGCTCCCAGATTGGTTACTAACAGAACGGCTACGGGATCCACTGCATCTTTTTGAAGAATCCCTCCAAAGGGGGGCCCGGTGAAACATACTTCGACACTGATGAGGTCGAGCCATCACCAGGGCGGTGAAAAAACGCCGAGAACCCGCCCCTTCCCCCCCAACAAGCAAAATTTGTCACCTAAGCGCAGTGTCTCGGGCCATCCAATTTTTCACTCAACAGCAAACCTCCACCGAAATCGCGCATTTCAAAAAATCTCTTGCCAGCCCCCCGTAGAAACAAACATTAGGGCGCAATGGGTCCCAGCCATGCAAGATCATGGGGAAGGGAAAAAACGGATTTTGGGAAAAAGTGCCAAGACCAGAGCGCCTCTCTCCTTCAAAAATTCAACAAGATCAAATCAACCACAAAAAAGATCTTTATGAACACCACAGAAGAGACTTCACGATAAAGAACTGGGGACGAGATCAGATAGGGGCCCAAAAAAAGATGGGCGGAAAGACGGCCACCGCCCATTTCCGGTTGCAACGGGCACGACGTCTTTCAAAATAACGCACCGTTTTTTAAAATTTCCAACGAACCCGGCCAACTGTAAAAAATTTTTTAATTTTGAAGACCAAGCAGGCGCTCTTTGATGCCCGCCCTCGAGTGACATTGACTCCCTGCCCGATGAACTGAGCAGGATAGAAAAGGAGGCAGTCTTATATTGGATAGCAAGACAGAAGAATGGCTAAAGAGGCCAACTTTGCACAGAAAGAAAAAAAAATGTTTTGTGAGTGTTATTACACTCTTATAAACGCGGTACAATGTCCCGAAAACCGTCTCTTATTAATAACGATAATATTGTAAAATATGTACGGGCTTCGCGCCCCGCCTCCCACTCCCCCTAACCTAGGCCCTACTTTTCCCCTAATATGAAAAGTTGGCCGGTCTCAACCGAACAAGTAGCCTAGGCCATTGAAAAGGGATTGGATTGTCAAAGCGGTACTCTTGTACTTGGTAGGGTCCAACTTTTCAACTTCAAAAAATAACTCTTAAGTACTTACCTGGGGGTCCCTAAACCTTCAACATTGCTATTTTAAATATAAAGTACTTTAAACGCCAAAGGACTTTCGTTTACAATAGCGACGTTAAAGTTTTTGAAGTTTTTTGTTAATTTAACAGAAAAAAACGGGGTTTTAAAAAATTGGACCCTCCCAAGTACAAGAGGGGTACTCTTTTTGGATGGTAGCCCCAACTTTACAACACTCGCCAACATGGCGGTCAGGAAACCTTTTCACAAAAACTCACCTACAAAAATTTTAAAGTGTAAATTTAAATATAAAACACTTCCAAAGGAAAAGTACTTTCGTTTGAAATAGCGACGTTAAAGGTTGAATTGTTTTTAATGGAAAAAAAAGTTGGGGCATACCATCCGAAAGAGTACCCAAGAGGGGACCTAGGCTAGGCCCCAAGCCTAACAGCATTTTAAAGAACATTTCAGTGGCGTGCAGAGGTTTGATAGGGACCGGCGCGAGCGCGATCATACTGGTGGGTACACCCACCCCCGTGAATGTATTTCCGCTGGCCACACGGGGTCTGGGGCGAAGCCCCAGCCGCCAGAGGCGGAAAAATTTTTGGGTCCTTTTTTCCCTTAAGATAGCTTGTAGTGCGATCTGAGACACGGAGGGCACTAAATTACTAATTGCAAATTTGCAATATTTTATAGGAAACTTTCCAAGGATTTGCTATATATGCTATATTTTTTATTTATTTCAATTTTAATACGAAATTTACCAATTATCATTTTCAATTTGTGGATATGTTTAAAATATACTGAGAAAATCATTATGTGGATATACAATTTCGAATATGGTCTGTTTGATCATAAGGTAATTAGAACACAGAATGTAATTGAACGCAATTCTTGGTCGCGTACACTTACGATCGGCCGAGCCTCTCCAAACGATAAGTGAGCGATATTTTATAAACATAACTACCAAGATATTGCTATACAACTATCAGAGTTGGGTAAGTTCCTTAAAAAATGGAACTAGTTACAGTTACAAGTTCCTCATAAGAAAAAGGAACTCTTTCCAGTTCCAAGTTCCTCTAAAATAAAAGGAACTAGGGCGTTCCTAAGTTCCTTTCCAAATGGAACTAAGTTCCTAAAAAGTTCCTTTTTTATAAATAACCATTTTTCTTTAGATCTTCTCGAGAGGGTCAATGTAGGTATCCAAATTTCTACTTAAAACCAAATATTTGCAAAGAATGCATAAACTCTGTTTGAAATTTGGAGGAATTAAATATATGGATGAGTATGTAGGCTTTCTCGACTTGTGAATAAATTTTGAATGATCTTTGGGTTGATGATGCACTGCTCCATGTTTCGCAACCAACAAGGGTGGTGAACACGACACAACGCAACAACCCAAAAGATCATTCAAAACTCAAGGGTGAAATTTAGCTGGCAATGCGACTAATAACGTTGGGTGACTAGTGGAGTCACCCAACGCTAATAATGGTGAGAAACCCATGGGGGATGGGGGTTGACCACTGAGTGTAGGAATAGGGATGGGGGTATGACAAGAATTTAGAACAATAGAGTCGAATTTTAGATTTCCTGGAAATGGAGTATTTTACAATCCCTTCATTTTGTAAGTAAACTATGATTTGACTCTTTCATTCCTTAAATTTGTACAGTCAAGTTATAAAAAAGGAACTTATGAAAATAAGTTACAGTTCCTGGAAAATTGGAACTAGTTCCTCCCTTAGTTCCTGTCTGGAAAAAGGAACTAGTTCCTCCCTTAGTTCCTTAAAAAGGAACTATTTCCTAGGAACTGGAACTGTTTAGTTCCGTTCCTACCCAACACTGACAACTATACACCATTACATCCAGCTTGCAAACCAAGTGAAGTTATAACTAATAACAATTTATCTTGTATTACCTGAACATGTTATATTTTTTAGAGGTGAGTGGGGGTGGGTCACCCAAAGCCAGGGGGTGGGTACACCCCTTGGCTTTGGCACCGGCGCGGCTCGCGCCGCGGAACCATAGTCTGCACGCCTCTGAGTTACATTATTATAACTTATAAGCGTAAAATGCTTGGCCTAATGAAGTTTGAAATTGTAAATAAATGTAGGCCTATGCCTACAGGTTTCTCTAATCAGCACATTACCTAAAGATCCAGTGGGGAAAATCTTCAGAAGCTCAAGATGCTCCGAAAATGTAACGTGCTTCGTTCGCGAGTTAGGTGAGCAAGGTGAGGTTATGTTGACTTCACAGCCGACTAAATGAAAACATGTGCAATTAAAAATCCAGACGGCTGTGAGATCGGCTCGTTTTCTTCTTGGCGGTGAATTTCAAACAAGAAACCACGTTCTATTTTTAAATGTTTTTATTCTTATTTTTTAAAGTAATTTATTAAAAAGTTAATTTGATGAGCGTATCGAGCGTAGCGAGCGAAGCGAAAACTTCAATTTCACTGACCCCTCAAAATATTTAGCTCCAATGCTTTTTTGTTTTTTTTCTGTCTGTTTGTTCGCTCTCTACCGGGCAAACGGCACATCCGATCTTGATGAAAATTTGACAGGACCTTCGAAATCTCTGAACTTAGACATGCTACGTTTTTGGATACAATCGAAAAAATATTTCTCATGAATATCGTACTTTTACGTTTTTTTTCGATTTTAGTGCGATATTTTCGTGACATTTGGGCCGATTCTGATCAAACAAGTGGGGCTACAACGTTCATTTCACATGGATATTAAGGTAATGGTGATGTATTGCTTTTTTAAAGAAAAAGTTGAAAAAGTTAGCCAGAATGTATAGAAATAAAGCTTTTAATATAAGTTTTATGATTTTTTTGTGCGGTATTTTCGTCCCATTTGGGCCAATTCTGACCAAACGGGTGGGGCGACAACGTTCATATTATACATGGACATTAAAGGTGCATTTACAGTCTTGCGTTTGGGGCGCCGCGACTTGAGCGCAGCCAATCAGAGAACTGGGTTGCCGTGACGGCGGTTTGTTTTGACAACCCAGTTCTCAGATTAACTGCGCTCAAGTCGCGGCGCACCAAACGCGATACTGTAAACGCACCTTAAGGTTATATGGTGATGAAGTACCTTTTGAAAGAAAAAGTTGAAAAAGTTAGCCAGAATCCATAGAAATAAAGCTTTTAATATAAGTTTTTTACGGTAAATAATACCAATTGACAAGAAACAATAGAAACTTGACAACAATCACCTACAATGCGTAGGCAGCAAAACAAAGCACTTGCTAAAGTAAAGATATCCCACGCTAACTAAAAACTTTGAAAAGCTCATCCATCAACGCGGCGGGACTTTAGCGTTTGCCGTTTCCTAGTTTGTATGAAGAGACTACCCACTCTATCACTATCCTGGCTTGCAGTAGTGGACTTCATTTTGAAAGCAGATGCCAGCATGACATGCTAGTTGGACATGATTCCACTCGCGAGAGAGTGCTGAATCTCTACAAGGCTAATGAGAACAACTTTAGTATTTAAAAATGTTCTATGATGGCGAAGTCACCATTCACACAAACCTAATGAAAGAATTGTTGGATTAAAGTTTGTAAGGGATTCTTCTACCTTTGGAATGGCGCATTATGGCCTTACAGTTGACGCGCCCTTATACCAACTAAACTTAAAAACCATATTATTTATACCAATTATTAAACTTAAAATGCTAAGGTTCCCGGGAACTCAACTCATGACTCGCTCACTCATCTAACGACGACTTCGGTGTTTTTCCTAGTCTAGTTTTGGCTAAGACGCCGTTATACCGTTATGTGGGAGACCTGGGTTCAATCCCCTGGTCGGAAAAGATTTTGTAATTTCTGGATTGCATTTAAAAAATTATTAAACATGTTTTGAAATGCTTATAACACAGTGTAGGCCTAGTCTATCATCTGTGACAATACTATGGAAAACATAGCCAGTACGAAATACGTGTAAAGATTGCAAGGTTAACTCAATCCCCGAGCGGAATTTAGGGGTACCTTGAGCGTGCAAAATTCGATAAACCTTGGGCACTGCATTTCACAGCCAGTCAAAAATAACAAACAAAAAATATTTTGTTTTAAACAAAACCATTGTCGTTAAAATAATTCCAACACATTAGCAGCATATTTTTCAATTTATTATTTCTTGTAGGTTTAAATCGCAATGGATCTAGCCAATTTTGTTAGCAGTTCTCAGTAAACTCGTACCGGATGTCTGTTTAAAATTTCAGCACAATCTGTTCAGCGATTCAGCTGATTTTCGACGTAGGCCCTACAGACAGACAAGACCCACACACAGACTCACAGAATAAGCGCCGTTTGAGTTGAATGTAGCCATTCAGTCGCTTCGTACCCGCGTATAAAAAACATCTGAATATAAGGTGCACAAAGTACATAGGCCTACAGTATCGTACTGAATATAGGCCGAACCTGAATATAAGCCAACCCCCAAACTTTTCTTGTTGTAATATTTAAAAAAAAACATGCATCAGCATGCATTGTATAAGCTGGTAAGGGACTTCCGAGACTAAAAATAATGAAGTTGGGGTAGGCTTATATTCAGGACAATACAGGCAGGACAATCAGGACAATCACTTACAAACCTTGAAGAGTCCACTCAGTGACCAAGCCCCATGTAATTTTCCGTAAAAATCTGTGTGGTTAGCATCTCTGCATCCAATGTAGAAGATTCAGGGTTCGATTCCCGCTAAAGTCAGAAGTTTATTAACTTCTGATTTGGACATGAAAGTTAGTCCATCAGTTCTTGTCTTAGGAATTTGTAAACGGTGACTTTTGAGCCGTCCTAGCAACCAGGCACAAAATAAATTTAAAGTTGTTAAGTGTGTTGTTGTGTGTTCAAGCAAGTAAAAATGATAAAGTACGTGGCAGTGTACTTTGAGTGATAGTTTTGCATCTGGCCCAAAGTACAAATAAAAAACTATGATTTTGATTACAATGTTATAAAAGGTCAAGAACATTAGATGAAAACTCTTTAAAACATTGATATGGGAGGAGAGGCCCATGCTGGTCAGAACAGCCATGTGTAGGGGAGAGGGTGCATAAATGGGACGGTTCATAAAAAAGGGACAGTGGCTATATCAAAGATTAGTCATGCTATATCTAATCAGCTGATTTTTCTTAGTTTTGCTTTTATACCAAAAGTTGGCAGCAGTGGTACTGCTTCTCCATAAACAAAAATTATAAAGATTGCTGACAATTTCTAATTGTTATTCCACTTTGGTTTTTTGCTACCTCCAAAATAGAAATTCCTTCAAAGACAATAAATAAAGAATAGACATAAGACCTTGTGAAATTTGAAGATGCCATTCTGGAACTTTTAATTGAGACATGGAAAGAAGAAATAATTC
This sequence comes from Sweltsa coloradensis, assembly GCA_024449915.1. Taxonomy (NCBI): domain Eukaryota; kingdom Metazoa; phylum Arthropoda; class Insecta; order Plecoptera; family Chloroperlidae; genus Sweltsa; species Sweltsa coloradensis. The sequence continues at coordinate 37,194 of JAMZAV010006120.1, read as the reverse complement.
TGGTTTCATCATTATCTTACCTATTTTTTTTAGGCCAAGTGGAGATGTTGTCAACAATGCTTGAGGTTCATAAATGGGACATGGATGCAGGTTGCTTTAATGGGACATTTGCTAAATGCTTGATATGGATAAATAATGGTTATCAGAGCCAATGTATCACATTATAATTTATTTAAGGCCTAACTGAAGGCCCTTCACCCACATAGCTGCCCCATAAAGTAGGCCTAGGCTACCCAGGCCTGAACTAAGCCAATAGGCCCAAGCCCTAGCCTAGGCCATAGACCTAAACCAACCATCTAAGAGTAGGTAGGCTAAGGCCTATAGGCCCTATCAAGTAGGCTAGGCCCAGGTCTAGGGCTTACATCAAGTAGGCAGGCTTACAAATTTTCATCCGGAGATGCTAGTGAGAAAAACATCAACTTTGTGGGGCGAATTATGGGGGAAAAAAGCGAGGACATTTTTCAATGTCAATTCTTACGTAGAAAAGACGCAGGTGGTAGAAGCTTCTTCTACCCTAAGCAAGAAGACATTTCTGATGTTCATAAAGAACAAATATTGAAACGTCTGCCGCAGACAGTTAGAAATAAAGGAGGCGGGACTGCCCGGACCAAGTCGTTCTTGTTTTTTGCAATGGACTTTGTGAAGTTTGAGGGGGTTAATGGTGTAGTTAAATAGCCTTGAGCTTACAAAATGATAATGTTTTGTATTTAAAATAAAATAAATAAAATGATGTCTTTAGAATGCTTAATGGATGGTTATTTCTGTGATTTTTAGGCCTGTCCCATTTAACAACCTCATGGTTCATAAATGGGACACATGTCGACTTTCTAATTTGCACCTGTACGGTTATTAAAAAGAAATAGTTCGTGAACAACAAAATCTGAAATTTATGTCTAAAGGGTGGCTCTTAAAGTTGGCTATTTCAAATTTTTGAAAAAAACATAATTTGAGGAAATAATAATTTAAATGTGAAAAGTGTCCCATTTATGCACCCTCTCCCCTAAGGGGAGGAAGGAAGGGGGGTTTCTCATGTTGCGGTCGTCATCGTCTTAATCATTGTTTGTTGTGTCATTGTCATCGTCGACGGGGAGGTCGTCAAGGGAAGGGGAAGTGTCCCCGACGACGATTGCCAGAGCTCGCCTCTAGTTTCAGGGAGTTTCAGTTCGTTTCAGTTCTTACTAGCTGATGTTTGCGAGGTGGACTTTTTCTCTTAAATCGCCTTTTACAATTAGCAAAGCCATGCTGTAGGCCAATTCTACCCCGGGTCCAAACATTGAAAGTTTTGATGATTTATGTCGAGCTCTGGAATCTGGATGGATGGCTATGGATTGGATAAGTGTTTGATCCTTTAATAGGCAAATTACGTAAAATGTTTGGTCTGCTTCTTAGCAAATAGAAAGTTAGACGTTTCCATTGCACAAGTCAGAAATTAGTCCCATTTTTTAATACGAATAAAGCACCGATATAGTAAAAGATAACCCTAACCATGTATTATCTTTATTCTTTAGATATTGATGAGGCGGGAGGTGGAAAGACGCAAGTATACTCACTAGTGACTACACTTGATCCAGTCACTAGAAGACTTTTGCTGCCGTTCTGCCAGCTTGCTATGACAGGAGGTTAACAGAAAAAATCAGCAATGTAATGAATGAATGCCATGGAAACATTTTATTTAAAAAACTAGATAATACAACATGATTGATACAAAGTGAAATCTGTTTCCAGCCTAGAATAAAAATAACTGAATATAATAATAAGATAAGAAACACAACACCCATTAGTTTATATTAAAGAAGGGTTGACATGTTGACATTGACACATTAGTAATGCAAATACAAATTAATAAACTAACCATTTAAGGTTTTTCCAAATCAACAACAACAAATCTATGATATTTGCAAGACCAGACAAAACTTGTGGCATCACGCGGCTCTGTATGAGTTGGGCCCCTGTTTTTGTATTAAAAGCTGGTGCACGCAACGTCCTAAGGTTTATGTTTAAATGAAGTTGAAACATGCTCAAAGTCAAAGCGTTATGGCGTTCACAGAATATCCTAAGGTTTATGGTTTAGGGTTTGTTTTACAAGATAAAAATATTTCACTCGCTGATCAAATGAAAATGTACATTGACTTTTTTTCTCATTATCATTATCTATGTTTTTTTACCCATAGACTTGGATTAATTTTGTTGTTAATTATTGTTATTATTATTACTTTTACCTCACCTATGACTATGAGCTGCTATTACATATGTAACCAATGTACTAATAAGCATGTTTCTTTTGTGAATAAACATTTTTGTGAATTGAAAGTGAATTGAAAATTGACACTTAGAGACACTCCACACTAAACGCAGCTTGTGTACTAGAAACGTTTTAAAAACCATAAACCTAAAACCTCGGTTTGTCTCGCCGCCACCTGCCTTGAGGTAGCCCAGTACAAAGGAGAAATACACACAGGATGTGCCTGTACAACAGAAGATGTAGATACGTCGGGGCCCAACGTTGGTGCATCATACGTTCTAGCCTTAACCAAAGCTAACTAGTGTGGATTATGAAAATACTATTTTATTAATAATTAACCCAGACAGGGACTTGAACTGTGAACATCTAGCCATACATGCTTTGTAGTTCAGAGTAATTGGACCCTGAAAAATAAACATTGTCACATTTCCATCGTGACTAACTTATTGTGTAGGTGCACAAGCTAATCAAACAAGTGATTCTCCATTAGTTTTAGAGCTCCAACAATGATACATTCTAGAGAAGTCAAACCATTCCCTACTATTCATTATTTCATTACCTGGATAACAATAGAAAAATAATTGAGGAAATCATTTGCTAGCCTACTGTGATGCATGTTTAAACTCAAAACTATTGTAACAATGTAAAGAATCATCACAGTTTGAGTTCAAGTCGGGGCAAACGCTTGCTACAATAATTATTATGGCATCGATCCAAATAGGTAATATTATGTACAACAAAATTAGTGCCTAATTGTCATATAACTATAAGTAAACTAGAACAGAGTGTTAAATTAATAGTTACAAGAGTATGCTGTTTAAAATACAAAAACCAAATACGTAGGCATGGAACAGTAACAAACGAGTGTATAAAAGCAGTGGTTAATTTGGGGGCGGACACGTCCGCCCACTTAATTATCAAAATTGTAAAGTCAATACAATTATAAAGTTGTAACACACAATACTATTTCCAAAAAATGCGGTGTATGAGATGTAAAAGCTTCTTCCAAAACAATTATTACAATTAATTATTTAATTATTAGTGTTTTTCGGCATTTAAAAGTGACAAATATGAATTTTTCGCCTTTGGCCATGTAATAACCATAGGCAGAACTGAAACTTTACTCCAGCACACCCGAATTAGTTTTTTATGGCAGCCCCCTACCTTTCTCCAGCCAATAGTCAATTCCTGGATATGCTAGGCTACTGCTTGCAATATTTGTTTCATAAATTAAGGTATCATAAAATAAACTCGCAAATTTTGTTAGTTTAATATCCCAAAATTTTCTATAGAGTACCAAACAAAAAAACGCCTTGCGAGGCTATATGCTCAACCCCCATTCCCCCCCCCCCCCCCCCCCCTAAAAAGGCATAGTGTTGTTATTTGTTTCGTCTTGCCCCCAGGGGCGTTTCAACGCACAGGCCCGGGCCTAGGGCTACTAATCTTTACTACAATACTCAAAACGGTGGGGTAAAAAAAGAAAAAAGTGCTACCGCAATTCGATTCTATTTTACACATACATTATTATTGTATTGTGTAGTTATTATGACATGATAGTATATAATTAATTTTCTCTGTCTGCCATACAGAGGAAGTCAGACCGTCGGGCAGGATGCGGAGATTATTCTCTGATCTTTAAGGAAACGTTTCAAGACGTAAATAATTTATCACTTGCATCTGGCTGTCGTCCGCGATTCTTATTCAACAGATGACAGGCACGATGGGGTGTATAATATAGTCGCCAGTCTAGCCGGGCTTATTCAGCTGAACTACTTCCACCCTTTCGAAAAGACAGATTTTCCATTTCTAGCAAGATTTGCTTAGTTTACAAGTGGTGCTAGACGAGCACACATGGTTTAGTAAGTCTTCTGTGCTGTGTGTTCGTGTATTGAAATAGTATCTACTTTTCTGACTGTACCGGTAATTAACTGGTAACTAAACTTAACTAATCTGTGAGTGTGACATGAATCCCGCGTAGGGTATATATATATATAGTGAGTTGCGAAAAAGTTTATAGTAATAATAATAGAGGTTCAATCATTAATTCACGAATATAATAATGAATCCGTTACCAAAATAGAAAAAGAGCTGTACAGAAGTGAGAAAGCGACAAAAAAAGAGAGTGAGCAATGTTATGTTTTGCTAAAGAAAATTCCAAAAATAAGTTGGTTCTTTTTAAGTCCAACTACAACTTCAAGTTGAGCGATTGGAGATAGTAAGCCTGATAAAGACGTCAGCGATTGAAGATAGGCTCGAACGAAGCATTGGCAAGAGAGATTGTAAGCGCGAGCCATTTGTGCATAGATAATAAAATAGGTGTAGAAGTTGTGGGGAGTGGGGAGAAAAATGAAACATGTGACAACATTGAATATCCTTATACCAAGTAATGATCCAGAAAAATTAATTGTAAACGATCGTGTTCGGGACTACATAGTAAAACAACGGTGTTAACCAAAATAAGGACGCTGACTACAGTAAATCCCTAAGACAATACTCTGTCAAAACAAGGATTTTCACACAATCATTGTTTAAGAGGAAACGATGCAATCATTTGTGATTGGGCGAGTAATATTATCGTAGACTTAATTTATTGGTAGTCCTGAGCAGCTTAATATGATTTAAATCCGATGCAACCCACTATTTAATGAGATCATTCCGGGGGGGGGGGGGCATAGAGTTTTGGGCCTATGGGCGCCTAAACTTGTTCAAACGCCCCTGCTTGCCCCTCCCCTTCCCCCCCCCCAACCCCAGATCTTGTAAAATATCCTGCCAACGCCCATGAACAACACAAAATGGATAGTCCTGGCTTGTTTGAAAAGTTCTGAAAATTTTGAAGTGACAAGATTAATTGTAAACTGACAATAGGCCTATGTGTAAAATACCATCATTTGGAATGGGAAAAATCCAAAAAGTTTTAAGGCTATGCAAATGTGCCACACACCTGCACTAGCTGAAAAGGATGTTTCTTGGTACAATTGGAGTGACGGGGGGCAAACATCCTTTTCCCGAAACAATAGACCCAGCGTCGAGCGTCCGCACACTTATTATTTTAGAAATTAACCACTGTATAAAAGTAACCTATTGTTGCAAAAATTGTAAAATTAATTTTAAGCTCCTAATACTTCAGCCAAAACAATACAGAAACCAAAAGTACAACATAAAGTCCAACACAAAAAGCAGGCGATTCATGCCACTATTTGACATAATTGCCATTACCTACACCACTGTATATAATTATATGAATGTAATAGCATAAATTGAGAAATGTCTGCATGATAAGAGTTCAGTTGTTGGAAACAAACATAAACTGTCTCCCACAGCTGGACATCAAACAAAATACATTTGATCTTATGTGATGACTCATGTCAACGACTTACTCCACCTGTTAGGCTCATTGTAAGTAGCAACTCCTTGATTCGATTGGAGCGAACACTAGGTTCCACTTTCAAGATGGCTGCTTGACACACCAAACAGCCGTCTTGAAGAAATGTTTCGACAGATTCCCTCTTCATTAAAACAGAGTTTGAAGACCGAAACGCGTCTTCAATGCTTTCGACGTCTGAACAAGTGTTTCTCCGGAAGGTTGTTTCCACATCATTAGTTATGAATGATAATTCAAACCTAAACTCAACATCGTTATCCGGTGGGCCGATGAACATCACAAAGGCTTTAAACTCCCCTGTTGTCTTGCTGTACGAGCGGTGCAGAGTGAAGACTTGGTTGTGCGCAGCCAGGACATCCGTGTGAAGAGTTTCGTCCGTCGTCAAGTGCAGGAACAGGTGTGGTAGGTCGCGCCACGTCTGGTCTGGATGCTCAGAGGACGCGTGAGTCAGCATCGTGTTGGGCCGACCTCGCCAGCCGCACGACTTCTGTAGAGGACAGATGTACTGGCGCTCAGGGCAGACTTTGCTGTGCTTCTCCAAGTCACCAGTCGGCATGCGTTGCAGGCAGTCACTACAAGGCAGCTGAATCTCTTCACTCAAGCTCTCCAAGGCGATACTCCGGGCTTTGCCAAAGATCTCCTGGCACAAGGGGCAAACTGTAATGCTGGGGTTTGACCGACAAGCATGGCATAAGCTGTGGCCATTGAGACAAAGGTGTATGGGTGCACTCATGACCTTGAAGCAAACAGGACACTCGAGAGACTTCATTATGCTTCTTTCACAATCTGTTATGCCGTTTTTTGCCTGGTCATCCTTCACAACAGCTCCACACACACATTGAATATGCTGAGGCATTGGTACAGAAGCTGGCTTTGCTACAACCAACAGCAAAGAATAAGTCCTAGTAAACACCACCTGTTTAACAACCAGGCCTGGTGCCTTGGGAAGAAGAGTTGGCACCAAGAGGTTTTCCTTGCCCTGACCAAGCTCACCATCTTCTCCTCTGCCCAACACCAGCACGTCACCTTCTTGTGTTAACAGGGCCGTGTGGTACATTCCAGCAATAACCTTGGATATATTGTGGTTCTCTAGACCGGTTATTTTTGTGGGCATGGATCTCTGAGATTTGTCTCCAGTTCCCAATTGACCAAAAACATTAAAACCCCAGGACCAGATCGTCCCATCCTCTCTGAGAGCAACAACATGGTGGGACCCACTGGAAACAGCTGCTATGGTTGATGATGGCACCGATACGGGTGTAAAGGTGGATACACTTTCAATTTTGCCTAATCCCAGTTGACCATTGGGGTTTTTTCCAGTTGTCAAGAGAATCCGAGAAGCTGTGAGAAGAGTTGTATGCTGCCAACCACATGAGATGTCGATAATAGGCTCAGAGAGGTTGGCCACGCAAGTAAAAGAGGTTTGGTTATTTGTTTGACTGAGGCCCAGTTGGCTATACCTATTGCTCCCAGTCACCCAGACCTCACCGCTGTCAGCAAGAGCCACTGTGTGTCCCCACCCAGCAGCCACCTTCTTGATCGGAGGCAGTCCGCTCACCAGAACCGGGGAGGTGCTTCTATTGGTGTGACCGAGACCCAGCTGACCATAGTCATTCATCCCACAAGAATATAGCTCACCCGTATCAATGAGGAACATGGTAAATTGTTGCCCACAAGCTGCCTGGGTTACTTTAAAGGAGCCAAGTGAGGCAACAAGCCTTGGTTCAGAAACTGTGTCAGCTTTGTCCTTTATCAATCCGTTGTCTTGATTCTTCCCGAAGGTGTAGACACGACCGGATGAACACACAACTGCGGAGTGGTTTTCTCCGCACGACAGCTGCACAACAGTCTCACCTGAGAAGTAGGAGTCAATGCTAGGCCCAGTAGGCAAGCCTTTACCGAATGCCAGGATCCCAGGCTTGGTTATAAGGACGGTCTCCTTATCTCCCTCAGACATTCTGAAATACAAAGATTGTTTGAATATAATAGTAGCCCCTACACAAATGAATGCAAAGTCATGTATTACCCGGGTAAAATAAAATAATTGATTTAATCAAAACTTAGAAACTGTGTTAAGGTGGATCCCACATAAAAACGTAAGACATAAGCATAAGGTTTTAACGCGTAGTGTGTATGCGTGCCGGTACACAAAGTAACGTAAGCACAAAGAATTTAGGCCTAGCCCAATATATGTCAGTTGTCTACGAAGTTCTTTGCAAAGTGAACAGAGAGAACGTTGATTAAAGAAGGATTCGAAGGTTATAATAAAGATTATTATTAATAATATAATTTTTCCAATCGATGTTGATAATTATGCAAACAATGCTCCAAGTCCTGCCAACTTTATATATTTATTACGGATGCATAGTTGACTGTAGTAGTCAAGCCTTTCAAAGTAGATGCTAGTTTGACTCGACTTTTTCGTACGTAAGCATAAGGTTTTAGCATAAAGTTGAAAATTGTTCAACTTTCTTACGCATTAAAACAGTGTCTTATGCGTTATAACTATGTCTTATACCTTGTGCATTTGTGTGAACGCTAGTACGTGTTTCCTATGTTCCAACATTACGACTACGCGTTAAAACCTTATGCTTACGTCTTACGTTTTTATGTGGATCCGCCGTTAGTAATGTATTTAATTATCCATTGAAATTTTGTCAGACAGCATTTAGCAGACTATACCAGCCTAAACATTGTTTGGGGATACTAGGCCCTGTCCAATTTATACACACAAATTCAAATTCAACTATAGGCCCATGCTCAGATGCTGCTACCTGTTTAAATTTGATGTTTTGACGTTTTGGTGTTCATGTTCTTGCCCTCGCCTATTATTTGTACATAATTTAGGAGGAATGTGGGTAGGCCTAATTGGAAACATGGGTTAATTGGAAACGCCCTTTAGCTTCTGTAATGTGAAGTTTAATTTTGTTTTGAATCTCTGATAGTTTGGTCCAGACTATTAGGCCTATAGTGAATGTGTAAGTAGTTACAGCTTAAACAGCTTCTGCGGTTAGATAATGTGCATGTCATACACAATGTTACCAACCTCTGAACTAAAAACTTGCTTCAATACGGAACTAGCCTTCATTCCAGAAATCAAATATGTTAAAAAAACAACTAAAAAAAATAAGAAAAAAGTTTTTTTTGTCTAAGGTTAATACCTACTTTTCTCAATATTTAATGTCGAAAATTTGAATCTGGCTTTCCGCCAAAAGACAACACGAAAAGTAGTGTGACGTACGATAGCGATACGCAGTTTAGTGCACACTCAAAGGCGCACCCCACCGCTGTCTAGATATAAATGGCAGATATTGTACCATCCAGTCGGCGGTGGGTCAAACACAAGCTAGCAGACAGCTGATGCCTCCTGTCATTCGTACTACGTTTCTCAATGATCCTTTTGATTGGTTTTAAAAGAAAATACGCTTTTTATAATAGGTGTATGGTACCAATGTGTTTAAACACCACTCTAGAAACACCGTTGAAGTATTAATATGTGCCAAAAGAACTAAACAGGTGAAAAGAATGGTTAAAAGCCAAAGGGCGTACGCAGGGGGGGGGGGCGACCTGGAATCCTCTATAAAGCAATTTTATTATGTTAATTAGTGACTAATAATATAAATATTTACAGAATACGTGTTTCTTTATATTACTACTCAACATTTAAAGGTAATAATATATATATAGCGGATGTAACATGATCAATCTCGTCAGGACGATAGCGTTCCAATTCCTTTTGGTGGTTTTCTAGTTTCGAGTATCGACTGCACAAAAATTAATTATTTTGGTATTGCATTCAGCCCGCTACTTTTTCTAAAACGCACCAAACGCACACTAAACACCTGATTTAAAAAAGAATCGCCTGTGGCGCTATTGTTTGGGGGCTCTGCCCCCAAAACCCCCCATGCTTGTCCCACGGGAGTTACAAATTATAATTTTTGCCCACCCCCCTGATAAAATTCCTACGGTGTAGCAGAGTGCCATGTAGCCCCCTACCCCATCTAAATTTTGTGCATTTATTTGCATATCATTATTTTTTTTATTTTTTTTTTCTTGTGCAAAGTTGGCCTCTTCAGCCATTCTTCTGTCTTGCTATCCAATATAAGACTGCCTCCTTTTCTATCCTGCTCAGGTCATCGGGCAGGGAGTCAATGTCATTCTTGAGGGCGGCGCATCTGAAGAGATGCGCTCTGTCTTGATCTTCTAAATTACAAAGTTTGCAGGTGGCCGGTTCGTTGGTAATGTTGAAGGGTGCAGGTGGTGCTGCAAGACTTCGTGACCGGTTACAAGCCGGAAATGGGCGGTGGCCGTCTTCCTCGACCAGTCTTTGTCTGGCCCTTTTTTGATCTCGGTCCACCAGTTCTTTAGTCGCGAAGTCTCTTCTGTGGTGTTTCTGAAGATCCTTTTTGTGGTTGACTTGATCTTAGTTTGTCATTTTGGTAGGAGAGAGGCGCTGCTGGTGGTTGCGGTGCTTTTGTGGCACTTTTGGCCAAGAAGTCTGCCTTTTCATTCCCCATGATCTTGCAGTGGCTGGGGATCCATTGAGTCTCTAATAGTTTGTTTTGCTGTCGGATGCCGACAAGGGAGTTTTTGAAAAGCAGCGATTTAGGATGGAGGTTTGCTGCTTGAGAGACAAATTGGATGGCTGAGACACTGTCGCTTAGGATCACAAATTTTGTCTTGTTGAGGGGGAAGGCGGGGGTCTCGGCGATTTTTTCGGCCGCCCTGGCAATGGCTGCGACCTCAGCGTCGAAGTATGTTTCGCCAGCTCCCATTGGAGTGGCTTCTTCAAAGAAGATGCAGTGGATGCCGTAACCTGTTCTATTTGTAGCCGAGTCATAGGAGCCGTCTGTGAAGATGTGCACCCACTCTTGAAGAGGAAAGTGCTTCTTCAGGTGCTTCTCAGCAAGCTCTTTCAGTTCTTTATGGTCATGGTCATCTTTCTTCTCAATGCCGTCAATTTTGGTCCCCGGGGCAAGCTGATTGGACTTGTCCGGCAGAAGCTCTGGGAGTGGTACGTCAAGTGGTGCACGTGGTGCTTCTAGGAGGATAGGACAGTTTTTACTCTTCGGTTGGTGGACTGTTTCAGCAAAGTTAGTGTGCGCCTTGACTTTTGAGGTTGGGTAGTTGAGCCATTTGTCGGGGTTTAGGCGCGCCAGTTTTTCGTGCAGTTGGACAGCGCGCTGCTCTCTTCTTAGCTGTAGAGGCTCAATTTGGCTGAACCACTCCATGGCGATAATTGGGGTGGTTTTCACTGCTCCGTTATGAGGTGAAGGGCTCGATTTTGGACTCTGTCGACATGGCTGGCGTGCGTTGCGGGGGCGGCAGGAAAGACTTCTGTGCCGTACTCTATGGCTGGTCTGTTGTACGTTTTGTAGGTCAGCGCCAGAGTGTCTAGTTTTGCGCCCCAGGACACACCGGCTACCCTTTGAAGGAGTCGTAGTCGTTATGGCCCTTCTCTGCAGCCTTTTCAAAATGGATCTTGCCGGTCATTTTTTGTCGAGAGTCACGCCAAGGTACTTCATCTCATCTGTCTGTTTAATCTGTTCGCCATCAAGAGTGATGTTGAACTTGAAGGGATTGTGACTCATCGTGAAGTAGGTGCAGATGTATTATCATTATAATATAATTAATTCACCCAGGGTGACAGATCATCAAATATGGTAATATATTTGTCGATTAAACGGTGCTAAGTGATACCAGAGTAGCCTAGGGCTGACTCAGGTGCCTAACCGGCGCAACAAGTGTATACATGCTAGAACGTGTGTATTCGGGTGTCGAGCGATGTGCAGATTTGGCGACAGGTTAGCAAGGAGGCTTCATCGAGCAGTTCCTGGAATTCCATAAAAATCAATAGTTTCCGGAGGGCTGTTTGATTTCGACCAATGGCCAGAGCGCCAATGTCAGCACAAGGTTGACAAACGTTGATGGATTGCAACCCTGCGCAATTTCGGTGAACTCTGCAAGGTCCTGAGGCAAAGGAAAGTTACCAAGCCTACCGCCTATAGACAGACAGACGGACGATGGCCACCCCATTGGTGTAGAAGGGTAAGATGAGCCCCCAGCGGCCAATCCAGGGCGCTGTTAGACCACGTCTAGGCCTAGCGCATCGTCTCGATAACTCGATCGGTTTGAGCAAGCCAAGCTCTGCCACTGGATCTAAAACTGTTGAAGTGGGTGGAATATGTCGGTATACTACATGAGGCCTACCATATTTTGATACTACAACATTATGTTAATTTATTGACTATTTTATCCATTGTTTTCAAATAACATTAGGCCTAAGTTATTTTAATTAGTTTTAATGAAGGGAATCAGGCATTCTTGCTATGGGGCTATGCCCTCTCTGTTTCTCTTCAACATGTTAAGTGTACATTGTACTTTGTAGCTTGATTTGTTGAAATAAATAAATAATAATAAGTGCGGACAGTCTTGTGCGGGAATAGCCGGAATGACTCGTTTTATTGTGCGTGCAGGTCCGTTAAAGATGTCGAATCATATGTAGAACCAATTTAAATCTATCAATTTGAATAACTTCACGAGTTTGCCAACGCTGCATCATCCACGCCATGGGAACATAGCATGGCTACAACGAAGCATGAGGACTGCGCGAGACAACGGTAAATACCACCCAATCACTATTTCAACCTAAGCTGATCTTATCTCACCTATCTTCATTTTGTTTTCCTGTATAATTTTCAATTTCCTTGTAACATTCCTTAGACCACGTCATGGGTCGAAGCATCCTAACTGGGACCACATGGTTACACCGAATCACCACGGCTGCGAGGCAAGGCCTATCTCCCTTCCTTTCCATAAACCGCAAGGCTAACTAGCCTACCAGCCTTAGGGCTGTGCGGAGCATTTTGCGTCGCGAATACTGGAGTTTGGAGACCGTGCCGAGGACTGTGCACGAGGTAGCAGCCGGATGTGCCTCGCGAAGCCAGCGTGAGGAGCAGGGAACTCGGAGTCATGCGAGCCACTGCATGAGGTACGTGAGTAAGCGGTGCCCAGCAGCACGTCGCGACGCTGTCCGTGAAACCGGACGCCCCCGCGTTGTACCGCATCAAGCCTACATTCCCCCCCCCCCCCGCGTCAAGCCAACGCTACGAAACCACGCTTCGCTCGTAACAATGGAATCTACGCGCCAAGCGACGCTACAAGGAATGGGAATCTAGTGTTGAGTATTCATAAAACCACATTTTTATTAACTTAAGTAACTCTGTATTTATTTGGTCATTATGTATTTGTAACAATGTCAAGGTAATCTGACTCACATTTGCATTTTGGGATCCCACAAATTAGCTTCAGTTTTCATAACAAATTTGCATAACTTGTGGGGCCTACCTTATGTGCTGCCGAAGTTGCATAAATCGAATTCCAAACATATATTCTTGGCTACATGCTAACAGCCCTAACTTCCTGCACTACCATTTGCTTATCCACTTTCAAATCAAGGCTATTAGCCACGTCGCAATACCACCACTAGTTTTAAGCTGTACCTAGGCTAGACAGAGGACGCCATCCTGTGGACGGACGAGGTAGCCGCAGCCCAGCCGCCGACGCCTCTCTCAGCTCTTTTGAGCCTTGGTAAGCTCAGGTGTACTAGGAATACTAGTGTATTCCTAGGTTGTTTATCCTACAGGTGTGTTCGTCAATGTGTCGAGAAAACCAGTAGGGTTCAGTAGCACCGGACTAGTCAGGCACGTCTACCTATTGTGTAAGAAGCATCATCGGATGTTTTTGATTAATTACTTAAGACGTAATTTTGTTAGGGGCTTTAACTACGTTGAGATAATTGGCGACCATCAGTGGGGCTTAAGTCATCCATTTAGGCTCAAACGTTATAATTGTCGACCGCCGTGGAGCACGAGTACCGCGGGGGCAGGTCGCGGAAGTGCCAAACATCATAAATGACTTCTTCAAAAACAAAACCATTGTTTTCAAATGTAAGGCTTTCGCGGCCCGGTAAATAATTAACACAATTAATTGGTAAGGACATTTCGCCGCGTCGAATCTGCTTTTATTGCTTTTGACGTTTCAGCCCAACTGTGTGGGCTATCCTCAGAAAACACGATATTAATTCTAAAAACTTACAAAAATAAAAGCCCAGACAAGGCTTTACATAGAAAAATAAAATAACAAAACAAAACAGTTACCATGACCAGGCCCCGCCTTCTATAAACATGCATTACATTCTTATGAGGACTTCTCACACCCACAATATCACATTTGAGAACTTCTGGTACGTATACGATCACTTCGTCGGACTCCACTTTCTGGGACAGGGAGGACCGGGAGAAAGATCTCAGGGATGATGCATTTATTTGCGATACAGCAACTCTCAGCCACACTTAAGGGTGTGAGTCCACGCAAAATAAGTGGCCTGGATTTGTGCACTTTCCCATTTTTATAGCCCACTGGACGTCATGTGTTTGTGATTGAAATAGTTCATCCACTAAAAAATTTCATTATCTATAAACTAGTCACAACATTATTTTTGTATCTTTGAAAGTTTTGTTCTGGTGGTAAAATAAATCACCAATGTGTTATGTACAAACAATTGTTTTACGACTATCGTCCCGTGGTTTTAATACAATCACACGTAGTTTTTTCCACAGTTATATTGAACTTATATGTTGAGCGCGGCACACTTTTCAGCAAATAATTTGTTCAATGAAACAGTAAAATAATAATATTGTCATCTCGCTACTTGACACCCTCTCGGCTCTCCTAGCGCTGCGGATTAGTTTGAAACTCGGTAGTCAGCTCGCTCGCTAAGAGACCCGACGGCCACGTGATCGTTAGGAATGCGTCTAGGCCGCTCCAAGTCCGATTGAAAGGAAGGGTTCTTAGGGTTGAGAGTAATACATTTACCACTGAGTCGCCAACAAGCAAATCCTTTCCATTGAATATTCTGCAGGCAAGAAACTGAAATGCTCGTGAGGCTCATCAAACGACTTCGCGATTGTGGATTAGTTATTATACTTGTTATTAGTGACGAGCCACTTGACGTTCGTCCCAGTTCGTATGATGTTGGGGATGGTGGTAATAAACACAATACAAAAACATAAATTAACTGCTAATATGTGTGAATTAGACAATAAAAACAAAATATGTACACTGACAATAATAGTGCACCCGTATGGTGACTACACAAATTGTAGTAGCCATGTAATTAATTATTACTGAAGTGGAATACTATTTGTGGTAATAGTAATTGGAAGTGGAAGTGAAACAGAAAAAAATACAACAATAAAATTATGTAAATGATATCAATCAACCGATAATAAAAGCAAATATAATATGTGATTTCAGCTGTTATAGCCTAACGAACCAAAATATCAGCAGACAAAAGTGCCATCAGTATACCATAAACAAAACCAAACTGTTAATCAATTTTAGGCCTTTATGCCCTTCACAATGTCACACTTAGTCACAAACACACCTTCAATAAGTATGTCAACAAGAACATTAATCACCCCATTCCCTCCCTGAATAGATAGGCCTACTTCTTCGGTGGATTCTTTACAACAAGCCTTTGTTTTGGTGCTGTTAACTTTAAAAGCATCACACACAGTCACCATTTCTCCCAGTCCCAGCCCCGACCTGCTAATTACTCATTGTGCCGTCATCCCAAATCCCCCAAAAAAAGTGTGAGTTAGGTAGTTTTATAAAATGTACTAAAATGATAGACTTAATAGGCTATTTGCACAAATTCTGTAAGTGTATTTTTTCGATAGCCACTAACACCCTATAGAACACCAAAAAAAATTAGATCTCTACATTCATTAGTTTGGCCGTAATATTGTTTTTAGTTTTCTTGGTCAAATTAGTGTTTTGAAACGCACCTGGTCGCGCGCCATTTTCGTGACGTCACCGGCCATGTAGGCTACCAGCGGCACATGGGATAACACGCGCAGGGGCCCTGCTTTCGCGGCAATCAGCAATGAATATCGAATTATAAGTATTGTGTTGTTCCTTTATGCACTAGCACTTGTGTAGCTACGCTAAATAAGCTGTATTTAAGTGTTCCCAAAGATTTGAGGCGTAAATTGACATAGTAACATAGTAATGAATGATAATAGGGAATGTGGCTGCCAAAACGAACTTTTAGATTGTAGGCCGAGCTATATAGGTCAATAATCTCTGGGGTTTTGCACTGTTTTTTTTTTGTTTTTTTTACACATTATATTCGTTTAAATTAGAGATGGCATTGTATTATGATAAGTTACTAATTTATCTTACCGTATAAGTTACAAAAATATGTATTCTTGTATGCATTAACCTTCTTGGCGTCGAATGGCCATCCTACATAAAAGTGAAAATCCTGATCGCGGCTAACCTCACGGTGGTAGTAGTAGTAGTAGTAGTTGTTTTATTCACCATTATAAATTTTACATTCATTTGGGTTTCGTCATTTTAGTATAAACATACATAAATATGTATATATATACACAACATACGGTACATGAAAAGTTTATAACAATAGGCCTAATCACATTTTACAGTACAATTAAAGATGATGCAAATCAAATTGTCAAGTCTTGGGTTTAGGACCAATAGGCTAGTTGCCCAATAGTTGCTAAGCTAAAAAAAAAAAAAAAAAAAAAAAAAATTAATTAAAAATTAAAAATTAAAACATACATTCATCCCACATATATAAGTTACAATAATTTACAATTCATCACTATAACACTGACAGTAATTCAGTGAGATAAAAGGATAAAAACTCTGACAGTAATTCAAAAAGATAAAATATCTAGGCCTAGACAAGTACATTGACATTCATTCATACATTGGCATTCCTTGGCAATCCAATATGTAAATGTAAGCTTACATAGTTTGATATCAGTCAATCGTAAGTCAACTTTATATAATAATAATAAGCCTTGAACACCCAAAGTCAATAACAACAATCGGTCAGGCCCAAATACAATAGGGCCTGTTCAGATTGTCAGGCTACATGGTATGCGACAAGTGGGCCTACATGCTAAATCACCTTGGGGCTTCAAAGAATTCTTCAAGACTGTAGAATGGGGTTTCAACAAAGTATTGCTTTGCTCTAGTCTTGAATATTCTGATGCTGGGGATCGATGTGAGGCTATCAGGGAGCTTATTGAATAGTTTCCTTCCCATGTAGTGGATATGCTTTTCTAATTGTTTGGTGTTGTGAGAAGGATATTGAAGTGCGTGTTTAAAGCGGGTGCTGTGTGGGTGTTTGATGCTATTTTGAAAAGAATTGGGGTTATTTTTTACGTAGCATACAGCTTTATAGATATATGCATTAAATAAATAAGCATGGGTTGTGGTTGCCAAAACTATTATGCTAATTATTAATGTCCGTGAGCTTTTAAAATCATTTTCTAATCTATAAAAGTGCAAAATTAACTTTTTATTGTAGGCCGAGCTATATGCCCGACCTATTAGGCCTACAATCTCGGGGGATGCACGGGAAAACGTATTTTTTGGTACGTTATATTCGTTATTAATTAGTGGTGGCATAGTATTATGATAAATTACTCATGTGTCTTACTGTATAAATTACGTGCAAAATTAACTTTTAATTGTAAGCCGAGCTATATGCCCGGCCTATAGGCGTACAATCTCGGGGCTATGCACGGGAAAACGTATTTTTTTGGTACGTTATACTATTCGTTATTAATTTGTGGCATTGTTTTATGATAAATTACCCATGTGTCTTACTGTATTAATTACGTGCAAAATTAACTTTTAATTGTAGGCCGAGCTATACGCCCGGCCTATTAGTCCTACAATCTCGGGGGTTATGCACGGGAAAACGTATTTTTTGGTACGTTATATTCGTTATTAATTAGTGGTGGCATTGTATTATGATAAATTACTCATGTGTCACTGTATAAATTACGTGCAAAATTAACTTTTATTGTAGGCCGAGCTATATGCCCGGCCTATTAGGCCTATACAATCTAGGGGGTTATGCACGGGAAATTGTATTTTTTTGGTACGTTATATTCGTTATTAATTAGTTGTTACGTCTAGGGTAGTAAGTAACAATAATCAATGCTGATATAACTATTCAGTATTTATTTAAATTAATCTTCAGAAAATACAGAAAGAAACCATTCCTAAAAAATCACCACCCTCGACAATCCAATAACACCTTCTTCTGTTTTCCCACCGCTTGCTTAGGCTGTCTCCCGAAGGGGATTCCAATGCCTCCTAGATACTATACACACATTGACCTGACTAGGGCAAGTTAGGTTATACCTAACATTCTCCCCCCTTTTTCTTCAGACCACACGATGACGACGATTGTACGGATGGTCAGCTTTAGGTGGTGGGGGCGCAGGCCGGACCACTGGTGCTGGAGGAAAGTCAGTTATCGGGGCCCAGTCAGGTGGATCCATATTGTGCAGCAGTTGGTCAATGTTTGCATAAACAGCAGATTTCCCCGGGTTCGCTGGTCTACAAGGTCATACACGTATTGCCAATTTTTCGCACAAGCATGTATGGTCCATCTCGTTTTGGAGTAGGCTTGCCGAAATCCCCTTACTTGCATCACTGAGAGTGTGTTGGTCTCGCCACACCAAGTCACCTACACGAAACTCAACATCTTTGCGCCGGAGTTCGTATCTTGTCTTTTGACTATCAGCAGTTTTCCGGAAACCTATCAGCTGCAAAACCCCGAGCATCAGTCAGACGGTTTAACCCGGTCTGCTGCAAAAGTTGTGTTTCCGCTGGCAAATTGATATTTTTCTTCTATTCCGTCTTTCTGTATCTTGTGGGGACCATGGAGCTCGAAGTTCTCTTCCGTAGACTAAAAAAGCTGGAGAGTACCCAGTAACTGAGCTAACTGAAGTACGAAGAGCAAAAAAGTATTTCAGGCAAACAAGAGTCCCAATCCCGATGTGTGTCACAGTATCCCTTGAGAGTTTCCTTGAGAGTCGAAATTGTTACCGTTCTACCATTTGTCCCGCCGGACGGTAGGGGACTGTGTGCCTCTCAATGATTCCCATATGAGCCCAGTACCCCCTTTCCCAACAGTGCACGACAAATGGCCCTTCCATGTCACTTGAAATGCTCTTGGGGAACCATGCCTTTAAATACTTCCACCATACATCGGACTATAGATGGGGTATTAGGGTTTTTTAATAGGAAATACCTCCAAGTACTTGGTGAATTTGTCCACAATTACCAATAAGTGGTTAAAAATGGCGTGGAGAGATGTCGGAAGTGGTCCCACAAGGTAAAAACCGCTGGTTCATCCATGGGGCCACTAGGAAGTCTGCTGTCCATTTTGCCTTTTTGGTTTTTGACGAATAGGCTTCAAAGTTTGGCAAGATTTGCAAGAGCGAACAAATTTAGCAATATCGGGACGCATCCCCATCCAAACAAAAGAGCGTTGTACCCTTTTAAAGTTCGAAGAACCGCCATGCCCACTTAATGGGTGGTTGTGTTCAGCTGACAACACCAGGACCGAAGAACTTTAGGAAGCCAGGTTTGCTGTAAGTTCCCTCTTTCGGTTCCTGGAGCAATGCGCCTCAACTAAAACCGCCCTCCTCATCCAATGCACTTTCTTTAGCCATTGTCTGCACCCAAGCTGCAAGCCGCACATTTGTAGGTAATTCACCTGTGAGCAAAAGTGTGCTAAAGGTCGAAGGCCCTCATCCTTTTTCTGAAGTGCAATGAGCATAGGTTTGTCCTTCAAAAACAGTTATGTCTAGATATTCACTGAAAATACTGCTTTTGGCACATGGACAGCTTCGAAGGTCACATTTTGAAGTGGTCAGACATGGGAAATAGGGAACAGTGCTTCAGGCAATGAGGGAACATGATCCTGTTGCACTACTGCACAAGGAGCCCTGCTTAGTGAAATCAGCTGGTATGTTGTCACGGGCCCTTACGAAACCGTATAGTGCAATCGAAAACCTTGCAACCGTAAAACCCAGCGTTTCCACCGGCTAGAAGTAAGTTCTGTTTTGAACATCCACGAAAGAGAGGCATGATCACAAAAGACGTAAAAGTGTGAAAACTCCAGATAGGGTCGAAACTTATCAAACACCCCAAAACTACCGCCAGGCATTCCAGCTCCTGCACAGTGTAATGTTCTTCATGCTTTGTTAACTGCCGGCTTATGAATTCTACGGGGCGGAATACGTTTATTGAATTCTTGCAAAAAGTACAGCTGCAATACCAACACCACTGGCATCTGTTCCACTCTGAAGGGTTTTGTTAAGATCGGGAAGTGCTAGTGCTGGGCATCAATGAGGCCATCCATGAGAGCCCGAAAAGCGGCTGCCCTCTCTGTTCCAACGCCATTGCGTGTTCTTGCGAAAACAGGTGTGTGAGTGGCAAGGACACTTGGGAAAAATTTGGAAGAAAAGACCGGTAGTACCCAACAAAACCAAGGAAACGCTGCAGTCCTTAACCGTGGTGGTGAGGGGTAGTTCTTTAATGTAGCCAGTTTCTCTGGGTCAGGAGCACATTCTCCGGACGAATAAGGTGGCCAAGAAAACCCAGTTGCTCCCTGAAACAGCTGAACTTTTCGTGGGTTATAGTTAAATTTGCAGCTTCAATGCGTGACAGTACTGCATCCACGTCACGGGACATGCTGTTCTGCTGGTCTCAGAAAAAACTACAAAATCATCCAAAAAAAACCATGACACATTTGTACTTGAGTCGTGTAGTACATTACCCATGAGCTCCTGGAACCGAGCAGGACTGCCGGCGAGGCCAAACGGCCCATACGAAGGTATTCGAAGACTCCACGATGGCATATGAAAGCCGTTTTATGTCGATCTGCAAGGAGAAACGGATATCTGATGAAAACCTTGAGCCCAAGTCTAGGGTTGAAAACCACTTAGTGCGTCCCCAATTGTGCAAACACCCATTCTGTATTCGGCATAGGATATAGTGGCACAGTAGTGCGTTATTGACCTGTCTGTAGTCCACAGCCCGTCTGTGGCCTCCCGATTTTTCGGAACTATAACTGGAGCAGATGTCCAAACTCCCTGCTGGATGATTGTATGATACCCTGCTCCAAAAAGGTCGTCACGAGCCCCTCGAAATCACCCTTTTTTCTGTTGTTGACCGGGCGCAAAATTGCATCTGGATGGTCTGTTTTTACCTGTGTCAATTGTATGTTCCCAAATTTTTGTTAGTTAACCCTGGGACTGCCCGTGAAGATATGGGCATATCTTGCAAGGACTTTAGCCAGGAAACTTGCACTTCCGGAGGACCATGTTGAACCCGCACCCGCTATTGTCGCAAACACTAACTGCGCCTCAGTGGCCACGTTTTGCTGCAATTCAGGTTGTTCCTGTAGCGATGTACGAGTGAATCCTGGTAGCATAGGAGTTTCTATACGCCCTGGACCTGAAGCCACAGGCAATGGTTTCACCGGAAGATAGAGGAGATAAACAAACAGGAGAGCCCGTAGTTTGGGATAACTGTATCCTCAGTTATCATCATCAGTGTATCATCATGTTGAACAGCAACTTGTATTGGCGCCAAGCACTAACTGCGCCTCAGTGGACAAGTTTTGCTGCAAATCAGGGTGTTGCTGTAGAGATGTACGAGTGAATCCTGGTAACATAGGAGCTACTATACGCCAAGCTGCTACAACGTCATCAAGCTGTTTCTGCCGACGTGACCTGAAGCCACAGGCAATGGCGCGTGTGAAGTAAGAGGAGATAAACGAACAGGAGATACAGTAGTCTGGATTAACTTTTCCTCAGCTGTTGTCAGGGAAAAACAACTGTTGCAATCCAATTGAGTCTATGACAGTTCAATATCCCTTTATACTCCATATTATTTAAAACTCTGGTTTGCAAAAGGAATCAGCCTCGTATGGACGTACCAACTGTCCAGCCTCCTTCCGCTATGTGCAGTGAAATGCCTGTTGCTTGGAGAAAGTCTCGTCCCCGGATAATGGTGGCGCAAGGTCAGGCAAGAATAAGAATTTTTTACCGACGCGTACCTCCGGACCATCGGATGTGTACTCGAAGCTGTGCTGTAGCTGCTGCAGTCCCTGATGCTAAACCCCAATGAACGCGAAACATTGCAAAGCTTTAGCACCTGCTGCTACTGCTGCTGTAGACCCACCTCCCTAGTAAAAATGACACACGATCCCGTGTCCATCAGTGCGGGGAGAGAAGCATCTCCTATATTTACATCTAAAATGGGAGTTCACATTTGACGTGGCTTACCTGCATTACTGATTCCATGCAAGACCCGCAGGTAAAGGTCTCACATCTGGTAGTTTCCCTGGTTGTTAGTTGTAGGTATAGTGCCTAGATCTGAGCGGGGTGTGGGGCATTGCTTTAGCCCAGTGTCCTCTACCTCCACACCGGTTGCAGGATTCGTTTGACCGAGTCGAGGGAGTGTAAGCGCCTTACGTTTGGACAACGCATCTGAAGTTGTTTGCTTGGTGGTAGAAAGCGAGGTCTCGTTCAAAGGAAAGTATCAGGCAAAGGAGGAGGGCGGTAAAAACGAATTACGCCAAACCAAATCCTGAATTCTGGACCTACATCCTCTAAGTCCTTTAGTGATGTGAAGTTCTCCCTAGCAATGCATGTCGAGTAAATGGGGTAACTTGGGCCAAAACTCTGTTCACTAGCTCCTCTTCAGACTCTGTGGATCCTAACGCTCGCTGTAAGCTCTGATGACCCGCACAAAGGAGCAAGGTCTTCATCAGGTGCTGTGTCCCCAGTTTCCAGTTCCATGCGCAGACGTCGTAGGCGATCCGGTTTCTCCAAAAGGGCCTGAGGAAATCCTGCTGAAAACCATCCCAAATGGTGTATCCCCCCCGTGACATCCACCAGCGTTTTCGCATCACCCACTAGCGCTACAGGGAAGAATCTCCTGCAACAGCCAATGCCGGGTCGCCGATGCACTGCAGTAGCGTACCGAGAGAGTTTCTGAAGAAATTCAGCCGGTGAATTTGCATCCCAAACGCCCTTCAAATATTGGTATGTCAATTTGGGGCACGAACCGTGGTATCCCCTATATGTTCTCGAGGAACAATGTCACAAACCCTTGGCGACGTCGCGAGCCGGGATGCGTGAGCAACCCTGTACTATCTGCAACGGGCGACGGTGAAGCAAACTCTGGTTTTCGATATCAAATAGGCGTTGATCTGCGTTGGAGACGCAAGCTCGGGTCGCACAGGGACGACCTTGCACCGGCAGCCTCAGACGGCAAGGTTGGTGACACAGGGAAAGCGACCGTGGCGGAACGGGAGGCGCGCCAACAGTGGTGCATTCACTCATCGTAGCCTGCACGGTTGAAGTTTCCGCCTCACATTTCCATTTGCAATGCACGTACAAATCCATCAGAATTTTTTACCTGAAACCTTCCCATGGGTTGTATTAGGTTCAAAGGTACAGCGTCCTCGTCAAACCGCGGCGACACGAAAGGGTTTGATTCCATATCGACACAACAACCATGCACGTAAAAATAAGAAGTATTAAGTGACGAGCCCCCCAAATTGTTTCGTCTAGGGGTAGTAAGTAACAATAATCAATGCTGATTTAACTATCAGTATTTATTTAAATTAATCTTCAGAAAATACAGAAAGAAACCATTCCTAAAAATCACCACCCTCGACAATCCAATAACACCTTCTCCTGTTTTTCCCACCGCTTGCTTAGGCTGTCTCCCGAAGGGGATTCCAATGCCTCCTAGATACTATACACACATTGACCTGACTAGGGCAAGTTAGGTTATACCTAACATAGTGAAGGCATTGTATTATGATAAATTACTCATGCGTCTTACTGTATAAATTACGTGCAAAATTAACTTTTAATTGTAGGCCGAGCTATACGCCCGGCCTATTAGTCCTACAATCTCGGGGGTTATGCACGGGAAATCGTATTTTTTGGTACGTTATATTCGTTATTAATTAGTGGTGGCATTGTATTGTGATAAATTACTCATTGTGTCTTACTGTATAAATAACATGAATATATTTTTTTCTTGTATATATTGCCCTTCTAGGCGTCGAATAGCCAAACCTATACTTGAAAATCCTAGGCCTAGATAGCTGTTCTTACGGTGGTTTCGCGCACGGAGGTTTTGCGGGAAATTTAATTTGGGTAGGTTTGTACGTTATCATCGAATGGCAGTGAAGTATGGTTAATTAATTACTCATTTACCTATTAGAATCAGAGATTTCTGGTTAATTAATATTATTAGCCTCTGCCTTCCTTAAATCCATTCTGTCAGGTAGGCCTGCGTATTGGAGTTGCGCGTCAACCAAGCAAGTCCACTGCCTCTACGTGCTTCTTACATGGCGGGTGACGTCACGACCAATCAGAGCGCGTTATCGGTTGCCACGGCGGCATTTGAAAAATACGCATTTTCAGACACAGTTTTCTTATAGAATACATTTTTTTCAAACGTTGTAACCAATTTTTTTGTGTTTAGAATTAAAAGAACATCAGGAAACACCCATTAATTAGCATTTTTGAACTTCTTGCATATACCCCATTCAATCACGTTCGTTAAACTAGCAATAATTGCAATCAATTATTGAGAGAAAACAAAACATCTTGTATGCTGTCCCAGATCAAGCAGTGTTCTTGTATACAATAGAATCTCTTATCATCATTGCCCGTCTTTATTCTTGTGGTCAAATCAATTCATGCCTATGTGGTACGTGTCTAATGGCTAACAAATACTCTACTCTACACAATTTGAAAAAGTTTTTATTATGAGGTATTTGCAGCAGGGAATCGAAACCGGGTGACCGGACCGACAATGAAACCAATTCCCACACTTGCTTGCAACCCTTTGACAAGTGAAAATTTGTTGCTTGCGAGTTGCATTCACAGATTACTTAGCGTACAATGTTGTTCAATGCAATCAGCCAAGCATTTAATAACGCATGAAAACAAAACAACTCGCCTCGCTGTTACGCACATTACAAAGAAGACAGCGGGTCGGTCTCAAATCGACCCCTCTCCCTCGGAACCCCTCAAACTACTGAAAAGGCAGCATCAAAGTAAAACACTATCTCCAATGAATGAAACCTCAAGGTCAAGGTTCCCCTTCAAAGCGACCAAGCCAACCCTGTAGGCCCCGACTAATGCTACAGCTGTGCAAAGGACTGAGCGCCGAAGGCGTAATTTTTGCAAATTTTCAACTTTTAAAAGCTCCAAAAACACGTTTTAAAATCTAAAATTACATAATTAAATATAATAAAAATAATAAATAAATAAATATAACTAACATTGTTGAATTTGTTTCGTTCTTGTGCCGCCCCCCAAGAGCTGCCGCCCCTAGGCCCGTGCCTAGTGGGCCTATTTATAAAGACGCCCCTGGTTCGGGCAAATTGTGGCGTGAACGACTGGGCCTGGTGACGTCTTAATTCCCGAAAGTTCCAAGACACCCAATGGAATTGGTCAAAGTCCACTTTATGTCATGCTGCACGAAAATAAACACAAGTAGGCCCTATAATAGTGAGAAAGTCGGATAGCGTATCAAATTGCAATTTAACTAGGGAAACACCAAAGTCGTTGTTAGACGAGTGAGTAAGCCATGTGTTGAGTACCCGGTAACATTACTTTTTTCCCCCTACCTTCGGCCTCCCTAGCCTATCATAGGCTAGAGTGGCGCATTATGGCCTTACAGTTGACGCGCCCTTACACCAACTAAACTTTAAAACACTATTATTTATACGAATATAATTAACAAACTTACCTAAATATGCAAATGTTGCCAGGTACTCAACACATGACTCGCTCACTCGTTTAACAACGACTAGCCCTCTAATCCAAATTGGGAGTAACCACATTATTCGCTCTTCTTCATTTAAACTTTTAGGATTAATCCTAACAGAGACTTTGGATTGGTCGGGTCAAACAAACATTGTTTCATCTAAAATTCTTAGTGGGTGTTATATACTCAGGAAACTTAAAACTATAGTCCAACCTCATATTTTGATTATTACATACTTTGCATTTATCCACTCCCACCTTTCGTATGGTACACTTTTCTGGGGTGCATCGCCTCATGCAAAAAGAGTCTTCATCCTCCAGAAAAGAGCAATCAGGATAATAGCGGGAGCTTCTAGAAAGCGATCTTGTCGGGAACTCTTTCGACAATTAGAAATCCCAACACTAGCATGTGTCCTGATTCAGTCAGCATCTCTTTTGTTCGCCTTAATATCCACATCTTCCAGCAAAAACACAACTGTTCATGATCACTTTACACGTTCCAGCAATTTAGTTCACATTTCCTCTCATAATCTTTCCCTTTTCTCTAAAGGTCCATACTACTTAGCATCAATTATTTATAATAACCTTCCGAATAAAATTCGCTTATGCCCATCTGACAATTCTTTCAAATCTAATCTTAAGTCCTTTCTGCTTAAAAACAGTTATTACTCACTTCATGAGTTTCTATCTGACGGCTCTCCCAAATAAATTACCTTGTTGATTGTCATTAATATCAATATTTACAATGTATTAATTATTATTGTGTGCGTCATTGTAAATGTAATTGCATTTTTTTATGTTTCATATTGTATTATTACATTTATCTATGTATTAACAAAAACATTTGTTAACCTTAATTTTATTATAACCTTATTCATTTCACTCCACCTATCTCTCTCTCTCTAGAGAATAGGTGATAGTGTAATACTTCTACTCTGTATTAGTCAAATGAATAAAACATTACTTACTTACTTACTTACTTACTTACTTTGGTGTTTCCCTAGTCTGGTTGGCCAAGGCGCCCATATAGCCGAAATGTGGGAGACATGGGTTCAATCCCCTGGTCGAAAAAGATTTTGTAATTTCTGGATTGTATTTTAAAAATTATTAAACATGTTTTGAAATGCATACAACGCAGTGTAGTCCATCATCTGTGACAATACTATGGAAATCATAGCCAGTACGAGATTCCTAAAAATTATTGCAAGGTTTACTCAATCTACGAGCGGAATTTGGGGGTACCTTGACATTCAGCATTCAATAGACCTTGCATGAGCACGGCATTTCACAGCCAGGTAAATAACAAACAAAAAATATTTTTTCTCATTGTCGTTAAATAAATTTCTATAGGCCTACATTGGCAGTCTATTTTTCAGTTTATTATTTCTTGTAGGTTAAAATAGAAATGGATTGTGCTCAATTTGTTAGCAGTTCTCAGTTACCTGGTCACGGATGTCTGTTTAAAATTTCAGCTCAATCTATTTGGTCGTTCGGCCGTATGGGATTGGACAGACAAACATACATACAGACAATGCTCACGGCCAAGGCCCGATCGAGTAGCGTTAGGAAAGACTACGTTCGCTGCGCTCACTCGTCTTATTATTTAACCCAAGGGATTGGTTAGATTAAAATAATTTTCTTCTATGAAAACGCATTTCGAACTAATTGGATGAGCAAAGCAAAGACTTCAATTTACCATTCAATTTAAAAATTTAGCTCGGGTGTTTTTTTGTTTGTTTTTTTGTCTGTTAGCACTCTTAACGGGCAGACGGCATATGCGATCTTGACGAAAATTGGAGGGAACCTTCGAAATCTCTGAACTTAGGCCTGCCATGTTTTTGGGTACAATCGAAGAAATATTTCTCATGAATATCATACTTTTTCGATTTTTTTCGATTCTTAGTGCGATATTTTCGTGACATTTGGGCCGGTTCTGACCAAACGGGTGGGGCTTCAACGTTAATATTTTACATGGACATTAGGCTTAAGGTTATGGTGATGTACCGGGTATTGCTTTTTGAAAGAAAAAGTTGAAAAAGTTAAATCCAGAATCCATAGTAGAATAAAGGTTTTAATATGAGTTTTTTTAAGTTTGTAATAAGTAACCATAGAAACTTGACAACAATCACCTACAATGCATTCATAAAGCACTTGCAAAGGAAAAGTGGTCCTACGCAAACTACAAACTTACAAAAAAGCTCATCCATCAACGCGACTAAAAAAAGCGTTTGCGAAGCGGCCTAGTCTATATAATTATACCTAGGCCTACCTGGGATACCGGCCCACTGTGGCATATGGTAATGAGAAGGCCGACTACCTAGCCAAACAAGGTAGGTAGCAAAAACCAACAAGAAAGTAAAAAAACTGTCGAATAAATCTCTCAAATCTCATCTGCATGCATCGACATACAAAGTAGCCCGTAAGGAATGAAAAGAAAAGGGAAGGGGCAGAATAAACTGTGGGAAGAATACACTAAAATAAAATGAGGCCGACCGGTAAACGCAAGTGCTAGCCTATAGTAGAAAAATAGAAGCAGCTCAATTCCGGCTTCAAACAGGACATGACTTGCTCGAAAAGCGCCTCCATAGATTTGGAATTTTTTAATCTAGTGTCTGTCGGATGTGTGGAGCTGGCAAATAAGACAGGAAACATCTTTTTCAATGTAGACTACATAGGCTAGGCTATATCAAAGTTGAATGGGACAAAATGCCAAATGCCATGGATCGGAATGAACAGTGAGTCCTATCTCTACAGGCTAACTAGAAAACACATGAGGTCATGAATAATGTCAATTGTGGGCTTATGAAAAGAAGAAGATAATTCTAAAAAGGTATAACTTATTTTGCTTGTATAGGCCTAGGCCTATTGTGGTTGTGGCTACTTAGGCATAAGCATCATTCACAACTAGTTCTAAGGCGTAAGGCGCTCAAGGTCTAAGGCGTAAGTTGTAAGAAATGCTAGGCATTTACAACAACCATGCCTTTTTTCATTGCTCCTGCGTGTTGCGCATGAGCGTACAGTCAGCTGTGGAATGATTAGACGAGTGAGCGCAGCGAACGTAGTCTACAACGCTACTCGATCGGGCCTTGGTCGTGATTAATTCTGTTAAATGTTAAATGTTAAATGTTAAATGTCTGTCTGTCTGTCTGTCCGGTCCCATACGGCCGAACGGCCAAATAGACTGAGCTGAAATTTTAAACAGACATCCGTGACCAGGTAACTGAGAACTGCTAACAAAATGAGCACAATCCGTTACGATTTAAACCTGCAAGAAATAAAAAACTGAAAAATACGTTGAAATGTATGGAAATTATTTTAACGACAATGGTTTTCATTTTGAAATAATATTTTTTGTTTGTTATTTAGCTGGCTGTGAAATGCCGTGTCCAAGGTTAGTCGAATGTTGGACGTCAAGGTACCCCCAAATTCCGCTCGTAGATTGAGTAAACCTTGCAATATTTTCACGTATTTCGTACTGGCTATGTTTTCCATGGTATTGTCACAGATGTAGGACTACACTGCGTTATATGCATTTCAAAACATGTTAAATATTTTAATAAATACAATCCAGAAATTACAAAATCTTTCCGACCATTGAACCCACGTCTCCCACATTTGGGCTATAAGGGCGCTTAAGCCAACTCGACTAGGTAAACGCCAAAGTCGTTGTTAGACGAGTGAGAGAGTCATGTGTTGAGTACGCGGGAATATTTGCATTTAAGTTTGATTATAATATTCGTATAAATAATAGGGTATTTAAGTTTAAGTCATAGTTTAGGCCATAATGCTCCACTCTAGCCTATGATAGGCTAGGGAGGCCTAAAAAAGGGGGAAGAAAAGGAATGTTACCGGGTACTCAACACATGGCTCACTCACTCGTTTAACAACGACTTTGGCGTTTCCCTAGTTATACTTATGGACGTTAATTAGACGAGTGAGCGCAGCGAACGTAAGTCTTCCCTAACGCTATACTTGATCGGGTTTTGGCCTTGAGCATTGTGCAATGTATGTATGTTAAATGTCTGTCTGTCTGTCCAGGCTCATACGGCCGAACGGCCAAATAGACTGAGCTGAAATTTTAAACACACATCCGTGACCAGGTAACTGAGAACTGCTAACAAAATGAGCAAGATCCATTTCGATTTAAAACTACAATAAATAAAATGGGATTTTTAAAAATATCGGTAGCATTTGTTTAGATTTTTCATATGAAAAATAGGCCACAGCCTACGATATAAAAAAACAATTCAGATATAGTCGCTATCAGTCGGTGATTTTTCGTATGTTTTTGTTGTCAACACGGTATGTCATTCTCTAAAGGTTATGTCATTATTCTTGTTTAAATTCATCAATTAATTAATAATGATGACCAATTGACCATCCACAAGATACAGTGCAATACCGCAGTAGACCCTATACAGTATACACGCAGTACTACGCCATATAAAGGTATAATTAAAATCGTAGACTAGACCACCTACTTTATTCTAACCTGCGTCATGAATGTGAGATATGTGTACGCTTTACGTAGGCCTAAACCATATGGTCGTGCATTTGGCACAGAGCATTGCTCTGCATATCGTATCTCATCTCGCAAACATCAGCTGGTAAGTACAAAAGAGAAGTATATATACTCCCCGAAAAGATGCGACCTCTGGCAGTCGTCGTCGGGGACCTCTACCCCTTCCCTGACAACCCCCTTGACGACGATGACCATGATAACACGAACGATGCCAAAGACGATGACGACCACGACGTGAGAACCCCCTTTTCTTTCACCTACTCGTGGCTGGTTCTGACCAGCATAGGATTTTCCTCCCTAAATCCCTTAGAGTGGAGCATCATAACTGTTGTGTATATTATTATGTTTAGTTTCTGTATTTCATATGAGCCGCCGCGCACTGATATTTCCGCGCACTATTTTCCGCGGACTACTTTTCACGCAGCGACTGCGCCGTGAAGACAGTGAGCAGTTGATCTTCTTCCGGAACCTAGCCTGACAGGTCCACGTTTTGCAATGTTCTAAGTGTAATTGAATATGTCTTTACTTAATAAAGCAACATGGTTATTTGGACGTCGTGTACTGAATATTAGTTTCACCTTGATTCCTAAACATAACATATGGCGACGACGTAAACAGGATGCCTAACACTCTTATTACAAAAAACGAGGGTGCCTCGACGACGCCCACTTCCTATGGCCAAATAGGTGCCTACGTAAGTACAGCATGTTGGGACATCTATAAGGAACAGTTAGAATGCTATTTTGTGGCAAATAATATAGAGGACCAGAATAAAAAGAAGGCTATTTTCTACTCAGTATGTGGAACAGAAACCTATACGGTCTTACGTTCATTGGCCACGCCCAAAAAGCCAATGGAAATAACGTTTGACAATGCTTTGGACCTTTTAACTCAGCATTTCAATCCGAAGCCAAGCAAATATGTACAAAGGTTTAAATTTAACCGTAGGGATCAACTTCCTATGGAAACCTTGAGTTCCTACATAGCAGATTTACGTAAACTGAGTGAGTTCTGTGAATTCACTGACCTGGAAGAAATGCTACTAGATAGATTAATATGCGGTATGAGAGACCAATCCCTGCAAAAAAGACTACTTGCTGATCCTGAGCTAACTTTCCGAAAAGTCTATGCTGCTGCCCTTGCACAAGAAACAGCTAGTAAGGATGCAAATGAATTACATGCTTCCGATGGCAGGTCTATGAGCCTAGGGCCATCTACAGGTACAGTTCATAAGGTAGGGCCTGAACTAGGTGATAAGGGGGGGTTTACCCCTAAGTATAGATCTTACAAGGCTCGGCCTCATAGTAATACAAATAGGCATTGCTACCGCTGTGGAAGGTGGGAACACTTGGCAAATCGTTGCCCGCACTTCCATACGCAATGTAGGTTTTGCAAAAAGGAAGGCCATTTGGAGAAAATGTGTTTGGTCAAACAAAAGAGCCAAGGACCTACTCTTGACCGTGATAAGAAGCCTAAGCCTACTAATAAAAACATGCAACTATCCGATGTGGATAAACCAGATGAGATTAGGCCTACTACTATGTCGATGCAACCTTCATATTTATTCAAGATTACAGATACTAAGCCTAACCATGCAGAGCCTGACTGTGTACAGCTAATGTTGGACGGTCAACCATTACAGTTCGAAGTCGACAGCGGTGCATCTCGAACGCTGATTGGGTCGAACACTTTGAGAAATTATGGCCTAAAGGTCGGCCATTGGCTCAATCGTTACCCTCTTTACAGACTTGGTCCAAGGAGCGATTATCGATTCGAGGTGAATTTAAGGTACGAGTTTCTTTCGGAGCCCAGCTACATACTTTACCTTTACTGGTTATGGAAGGTACGGGTCCTAGCTTGCTGGGACGGAATTGGTTTCAACCATTCGGGTTAAGAATAGAAGGTATTCACTGGACGTGTTCACCAAAACCTGTTCAGTTACCCGTACAAATAAAAGATTTCTCTGAGGTCTTTGAGGATGGTCCGGGAAAATTCAAGGGCAAACCTGTGAAGCTCTTATTAAAAGAAAATGCGAAACCGGTTTTCTTAAAACATCGTAGTGTACCTTTCCCATTACGAGATCATGTCGATGCCGAATTAGACAGGTTAGTGCCAGAGGATATCTTGGAACCTGTCAGTAACTCAGAATGGGCTACACCCATTGTTACAGTTTTAAAGAAAAATGGAAGGTCAGAATTTGTGGTGACTATAGGTCTACGGTAAATAAATCGCTGTGTGTCGATGTTTACCCGCTACCATCAAACGATGAAGTAATTGCAAAATTAGCGGGTGGTTGCTTCTTTACTAAACTAGATTTAGATCAAGCATATACACAAATTCCGGTAGATCCAGAATCGGCTACGATTCTTACATTAAATACTACAAGGGGACTCCTACGCCCGAGGCGTTTGACTTTTGGAGTGGCCTCTGCACCTGCTTTTTTCCAGCGAACGATGGATTCCATTGTACGAGCCATTGACGGAGTTGCAGTGTTCCTTGACGACTTCCTAATTTCAGGAAAGGACTTACAGCAATGGTCAAGAACGCGTAGCGTGTTGCAACGATTCAAGGATTTAGGCCTACGCGTCTCCCTCCACAAATGTGCTTTTGCAGTAAGGTCAGTACAGTATGTGGGATTTTGCTTAGATCAGACGGGATTGAGACCAACTAATGATAAAGTCAAGGCAATTAGGGAAGCTAGAGCACCTACAAACCTGAAGGAACTGCAATCATTCCTAGGGCTGCTGAACTTCTATGATCGTTTTATTCAGAATAAAGCTAGCCTCTTACACCCATTGTACCAATTGCTATCGAAGGATAAAAGTTTCCATTGGGGTAAAGACCAAGAGAAGAGTTTCCAAAAAGCTAAGCTTGCTGTAACTACTGATAACTGCTTAGTGCACTACAACTCTGATTTACCTTTACTGCTGTCGGTGGACGCTTCTCCGTACGGGCTGGGAGCTGTACTTAGCCATCAGATGCCAAACGGAGATGAGCGCCCAATCGCTTTCGGATCACGAGTTCTCAACGCTGCAGAAAGAAATTACTCGCAGCTCGATCGAGAAGCGTTATCTATTATGTACGGACTAAAGAAATTCCATAAATTTATCTGGGGACGTTCTTTCATGATAATCACAGACCACAAACCACTATTAGGTTTGCTGGGTCCTGGAAAGCCTATTCCTGCTGTACTCTCACCAAGGATGATGAGATGGGCTTTACTCTTAAGTAATTACAATTACTCGCTGATGTACCGTCCCGGACATAAACATGGTAATGCAGATTTCTGTAGTCGCTTGCCTATTCATGATGTATGTGATTTAGGATTTCCTGAGCCTGGCGATGTCTTCATGTTCGAAGAAGCGCCGGATGATTCACCCTTAACTGCTACCAACGTAGCACAGGCTACGTCCAAGGACCGCGTATTGGTAAGAATATTGCGATGTGTCCAACAAGGTTGGGACATGAGCGATTTGTCTGATGAATTCAAACCTTACGCTAGTCGGAGAGAAGCATTATCTACTCATAGGAACTGCATACTTTTGGGAAATCGAGTAGTGATACCTGCTGCTCTACGTAACAAAGTTTTAGAATTGCTACATGCCTCTCATCAGGGCATGGTACGATGTAAAGCAATTGCTCGTGCATACGCATGGTGGCCTGGGATGGACCAAGACATAGAGAATATGGTACGCCAATGCCCGAGCTGTCAAGTTCATCGACATTACCCTGCCGCTGCTGTTACTCTACCCTGGCCAGTTCCTCACCGACCATGGAGTAGACTGCATTTGGATTTTGCGGGTCCTTTTAAGGGACATACTTTCCTAGTCGTTGTAGATGCACTGACAAAATGGCCAGAAGTACGATTGACTAATGGTTCATTTTCAGCGACTACTGTGGTAACATTTCTGATTGAATTGTTTTCACGTTTTGGATTGCCGGATACAGTTGTTTCCGATAATGGATCTGCTTTTGTATCTGAAGAATTCCAGAGATTCCTGAGGAAGAATGGAATAAAACACATACGCAGTGCCCCGTACCACCCAGCCACTAACGGTTTGGCGGAGCGAATGGTGGGCACCATCAAGGACCATCTATCGAAGATGGAACCAAGAAATTGGCATGAAAACCTGCATAAATTGTTAGCTGATCTTCGCTCTACACCTGGAACGTCTGGTTCCAATCAGACACCAAGTGAGCGTCTACTGGGTCGTAAAGTCAAAACTATTTTGGACTTACTGCATCCAGATTCGAAGACGGATTGCAGAGAGTTAGACCAGCATGTCGAGCGTTCAAACAAGTGTGAACGAACATTTTCTAAAAACGATACAGTGTTCTATCGGAATTATGCTGCAGGCCCAGCTTGGTTGCCTGGTATCGTTACTGACGCAGGACCCAGAAATATTCAAATACGAAGTCCTGATGGTTCACCGGTCCATCGACATCTTGACCAGCTACTGGCGCGGCCTAGAGCGACACTTCCTGCACGACTGGGTCAACCCGAATTAGATGATCAAGAGACACGGTTGGTTCAACCCGAATTAGATGATCAAGAGACACGGTTGGTTCAACCTGAAGTAGAAGGAACCATATTACCTAGAGCCTCAACACGAATCCGGAAGCCTCCCTCCCATCTTGATGATTATGTATTGTAAATAAAATTAAATGTAGTGTGATCTTAAGGGGGAGATGTTGTGTATATTATTATGTTTAGTTTCTGTATTTCATATGAGCCGCCGCGCACTGATATTTCCGCGCACTATTTTCCGCGGACTACTTTTCACGCAGCGACTGCGCCGTGAAGTCACAGTGAGCAGTTGATCTTCTTCCGGAACCTAGCCTGACAGGTCCACGTTTTGCAATGTTCTAAGTGTAATTGAATATGTCTTTACTTAATAAAGCAACATGGTTATTTGGACGTCGTGTACTGAATATTAGTTTCACCTTGATTCCTAAACATAACAATAACCGAACGGTTGACGTGCCCTGAAACCAAAACTAAAAACCATTTTCTCTGTTCGCCTCCCTAAGCTGAAATTGTCTTTAATTTTTCATTGACGCTGGAGGCAGTATCTATACAAGTGTAGGAGTCGTACACTAGCTGGCAGTTCCATTTAGCCTGGGGTGTATCTGTTGATCAAGTGTCTGTGACCACAAATGATTGTTCAATGATTATACTAGGGAAACGCTAAAGTCGTTGTTAAACGAGTGAGTGAGCCATGTGTTGAGTACCCGGTAACGTTCCCTTTCCTCCTCATATACCTAAGGCCTACCTAGCCTATCGTAGGCTAGAGTGGCGCATTATGGCCTTACAGTTGACGCGCCCGTATACCAACTAAACTCAAAACCCTATTAATTATACATGTATAATAATTATCATCAAACTTAAATGCAAATGTTCCCGGGTACTCAACACATGGCTCACTCACTCGTCCAACAACGACTTTGGCGTTTCCCTAGTATAAGCAGGAGTGGGGAGTTTCCTTGTTTGTGATTGGCTCGTCGTAAGAAACCTGTCGTAAGAATTGGATTTTGGGCAATTCGTTACTACATAAACCATACGCCTTGAGATTTAGGATGTGTTGTGAATGTTCTGATTGAAACACATACAGGAAGCCTACCGGTACTTGGCAATACAAAATATTACGCCTTAGGCCTTGCGCCTTACGCCTTAGAACTAGTTGAATGATGCTTTACGAGACAAAATAATTATCTGCAACCAAGTTAGGCTAATGTATATCTAGGCCTAGGCCTATACCCTATGATCAACATTCAATACCTAGTGATTATAAAATTGATGAAAATGAGTGAGTGTAAAAGAGTGAATTTACTAGCATTTGTCAGTAACTTGTCCAATTTCAAATTTGTAAGGGAATGTATACGCGTTTCCAAGCAAAGGGGTTGCTACCTGGTGGCGAAAAATGCAACTGTCCGATCAGTGATAGTCGGAGGAGCGCGCTTTGTGCTTACCTGAAGAACACATGTCATTCCGTGTTTGTCACTTATAAATATGTACAATCACAGGTACATTGTCGTTGCTCTCCCAAAATGTTGTTAATTGATGATAATCAAAAGCATGGGGGTGCACCAAAATGATAAAATCGCTCTTTAATATGCGGGATTCGAGACCATGTCCACCAGAATAATATTACTATATTCAGACCTGCGCCCCATGCACCCATGAGACACCGAGGATGGCATTTGTATCCATATTACAATTCTCTAATTGTAATATCATAATAAATCATTGGTATTTATAGGCTATATACTAAATATAGGCTAACAGGGTACGATAAATACTAAATCAAATTCAAACCGTCAAGAATGTTCACAACTCATAGTAAACACACACATACAGTATCGCTCGCTTCTTATGGCACTTTTAATTGAGATATACTTCTTTAGTTTTATTATGATAATTTAATATAAATAAAGTCATAATAATAATAACAAAACAATAACAAAAATAATAATAATTGTATTAGGGCTTATGCACATGCCCCAACTCTTTTTCAACCTAATATAATTAAAGGCCTACATACACCGTTTACCGTCATTGTTCATTTATTCATAATATTATACATAATATCATAATAAATACGATTTATATTGTCTTCTGTATGATCCCTGGGCTGTTTCGTCGTGTCGATGATGAGGCACTGCTCGACGTTTCGCCACCCATGTTGGTGGCTTCTTCAAGAATGATGGGATGGATGAT
Source organism: Sweltsa coloradensis (assembly GCA_024449915.1). Taxonomy (NCBI): domain Eukaryota; kingdom Metazoa; phylum Arthropoda; class Insecta; order Plecoptera; family Chloroperlidae; genus Sweltsa; species Sweltsa coloradensis. Next base: position 627 of record JAMZAV010006120.1, on the reverse strand, counting down.
GAAGCAGGCTGTATATATACCTCCTGCTGGTAGATGAATCAACAGGTGGGGGACAGGGCCCTAACCAATGGGAACGCTCCTTGTCTCTCATTGGCTAGGCTCGAGTCCTACTCCGTCTTGTCAATAACTACCCCTATGGCTAGGCCAACATGCTTTTTTTTTTTTTTTTTTTTTTTTTTTTTTTCTTTTCCCGTTTGCACGGTTATCAAGGCTTCTTTCTAGTTCTTAGGCGTCCAGTCCACTCAGATAGTATCTCTTGATTTCTTGTAGTAACTGTTTCCATTTGTGATATTGCTATTGCAGTTGCTGTGTTTACAATTGTTGTAGTTGTTGTTAAACATGGTGATTCATCTGGTATATTATTATTATTGATTGCCACCTCTGTGTCTATCCTTTCTTCATCCTCAGTGCTACTTTCTATACACCCCACCCACTTCAACACTGGGTCCCATGCACGGCTAAGTGGAAAACTGCTATCTCTATTGAAGTTATTCTTGTGTTTACGAATTTCAATCGCTTCCCGGAACAAACGATTCCAACCAGTTATCTGCTTGACTAGGACCTTTGTTTTATCAAACTGTATCTGGTGGTCATTTCCTAAGGCATGGTCTGCTACTGCCGAGAGTT
>JAMZAV010006119.1:0-40023 GCA_024449915.1 Sweltsa coloradensis | reverse complement strand
GGGGTTTTTTTGGGGATGAATAAATAAGAATGAGGGAGTTAGGGGTTGGCATGGAAGGGTTTAAAATATTTTCTTTCTAATAGACAACAAAGAGTTAGATTTGGAAATAGTGTTTCTGAGTATAAAAGCTGTTTAAATAGAGTAGGCCTACCCCAAGGGTCTATTCTGGGACCACTTTTCTTTATTATTTAAATAAATAAATAAATAAATAAATTTTATTTAGAGTCTACCCACTCAGTTATATAACTGATTTTCAGTGGGGGACTAGGGGTTTAGATTAGTGAATGAAGAATTATCAAGGATGACTAGGTGACTAGGAATGAACAAACTAAAACTCAATGTGTCACAATCTAAGGGTAGGCCTATGTTAATAAGAGGAGGAAGGTTATGTAATGTTAACTTCTTTATTTCAGTCCACTGATATATGCATTACCAATATATGAGACAAACACAAATTACAAATAATAACAAAAAATATAAGTACAATACAGATTATGGTAATTACAAAATACTACAAAATATCAATAACAATGCTAATTGCATTTTGTTTATATACATAATAAATAAGATAATATTACATGAATACATTTTACAATTTTTAAATCATATCCAAGTGATGAGAGATAAAAAAAGTGGTGTGAGAGAAGTGTTAAAATAGTAAGTTAAATTGTCCAATGGTCATCTAGGAATTCTCTAAATGAGTAATAAGCTTTATTTATAAGGAATTCTTTCAATTTGTGCTTAAAGAGTGTTAGTGAGTTGGAATATTTAATTGAAGCTGGTAATTTATTAATATTGTACTACAAACGTGAGTCGGGCTTTTGTCAAAGAAAGTGTGGCTAGATTTTGGTATGAAAATGTTAGTATTATATCTAGTAAAATGGGAATGGTGGGCATTATTAATGAAAATGTCAGGATTGGAATATACAAAAGTTGCTGCTGATATAATTAGCGTACATGTTAGTGTGAGTATACGTAAATTTGTGAAATGTGCTTTGCACGATTGCCTACTGGATATTCCAGCAATTATCCTAACAGCACGTTTTTGAATAATAAAAATACGTTTAGCGTGAGTGATGTACCCCAAAAAATAATGCCATAGTAAAGAAGAGAATGAATAAACGCATGATATACCATCGAAAGTATGGGAGGGTTAACAATTAATTTCAGTTTGCGGAGCATGAAACATCCACTCAGGAGGCGAGGAACAATTGATTGAATATGGGGGCCCCAGTCAACGAATCACTTATGGTCAGCCCAAGGACTTTGGTGGTTACTAACTCTTGGTATACTGTGGCCCTCTAAACGGATTAATGGACTCGAGAGCACTTGCCGAGTACCAGTGCGGAAATTCAGGAAAAATGTTTTACTGGTTTGAATAGCAAGTCGATTATTTGTACTGTAAGATAACATTTGGGAAACTTGACAATTAGCAGCTTTGGTCAATTGCAAGGTAGTCTCCTTGGATGACGTAAGTAAAGAATTGATGTCATCAGCATAAAGTGTGAGTAACGCTTTAACACAAATAGGAATAGTATTGTTGTTATGTAGAAATTGACGTAGATCATTAATGTATACTATAAAGAAAAGAGGTCCTAAAACTGAACCTTGTGGGACGCCGTTTTGTACATTTTGAGGATTAGATAGAACTGGTACGCTAGAGGTTGCTCCCTTGATTTTGACAACTTGTGTGCGGTCCGATAAAAATGAGTCGATCCAACCTAGGGCAGGTCCATTAATACCTAAAGATGCTAATTTGCAAGAAGAATTTTATGATCAATAGTGTCAAATGCTTGCTAAGGTCAACGAAAAGGCCAATGGCAGAGTCACCCTTATCTAGTGCCAAGTAGAGGGAGGATAAAAATGAGAAAATAGCAGTAGTCGTGGATCTCTTAGAACGAAAGCCATGTTGACAGTTATCAAGAATATCAAATTCAGTGAAATACGATGTAATGCGGGATTGCATGATGAGTTCAAAGATTTTCGAAAATGATGAAAGTAATGAGATGGGTCGGTAATTGTTTGGAATATGAATGTCTCCTTTTTTGTGTATAGGGATAACAATCGACTTTTTTAAGGACAGATGGGAATGTTCCTTGTTCTAAAGACATATTTATGATGTGGCAGAGGGGTTCGCTAATTAATTTGGCAGTCTTGACAATAATGGCACTTGGAATGTCATCAAACCCACATGAGTATTTAGGACTTATACCTTTTATAGTGTGTTCCACTTCAATTGGAGTTGTAGGTGAAACAAAAATTGAGTGATTTGTTTGGCATGATGAAATTTGGGGAAGAACTTGGTGGCGGTAGATAACTTGACTCTTTAAAAAACGTATTGAACTCATCTGCTATTTGTTTAGGATTTGTTATTGTTTTGCCATTAATTGACAAAGTTATGTCTGTAGATGGTTTGAGAGAACTGGTTTCTGCTTTAATGATGCTCCAAGTAGTCTTAGACTTATTCTTTGAGTTTGAAATGATTTGGCTATGAAAGAGGCGTTTAGTGCTTTTATTTTTCGTGATTGAATCTTTTTTTTCACATTGTAAGCAGCTTTGAGTTCAGGAATGTTTGGGTTTCGTTTACAGGCGAGTGCATATGGTGCAGATCTGCCGATGACAAACGGACCTCAGGCGTTACCCATTTTTAGATTTGGGTTTGTTGTTAATTCTGTACTTAGTGAGAGGGAAGGCAACATTAAACAGTGCTACGTAACGCGAGTGGAAAGCACCAAAACAGTCATCTACATTTGTCTCTGTATATGATGAAGACCAAAGTTCCTCCTGTAGTAAGGAGACAAAATTATATACATTCTCATCAGAATAATTCCGTTTGTCTAATGTAGTTTTTAACATTAGGAATAGCTAGGAGTTGAAGGGAGATAGCATGGTGGTCTGAAAGACCGGGTCTATAGTTTTGGTTTTAAGAGAGTTACCGTCAAGTGTAGTGAAATATTGTCTAGGAGGGTTGAACTAGTGGGACTAATGCTGGTTGGTGTGGAAATGGTGCTAGATAAATTAAAGAAACCAATAATATCCTGAAGAAGAGTTCTTTCTTTGGATGGTTGCAGAAAGTCAATATTAAAATCGCCACATATTTCATCTCAGCCTTGGGATATAATTTAGTGAGACGTATGAGAAGTTTATCAAATTTACATACAAATGTAGCTACGTCACTAGATGGGGACCTATATACTGAAAGGATTATGAAACTCTTATTAGATACAATAAAAGTGATGCCTGTACACTCAAATGTCTTCTCGATACAATATTTGTGTATTTCAGGAATAGGAGAAACATTAGGTGTGGTTTTGAAAGGACTGCGACACCGCCATATGGGGAATTACGACAGTAGATATTAGAATTTACGTAGATGGTATGGCAAATGTTGTAGCCTCAATATCAGATAGCCAGTGCTCCGACATACAGAATATATCTGGAGACTGCTCATCAAGAAATAATTCAACCTCTTCGCACTTATTTTTTATCGATCTGACATTCAGGGATATAATGTGTGGGTAGTTCTGTTTAATAACGGAAGGGTTTACTTTTGGAATAAACTGAACACCTTTATTTAAGTTTTGTGAAGTGATATCTTGCCACTTATGTGAAGAAGTGTGAAGAGGCGGAGTGTTAAGGCTAATGAGAGGTTTTTTGTCATTAGTGTTTTAACAGCCACGATAATGTCATTATGGCTTGGTATGTCAACTAGTCAACTATGCTTAGATTTGGATTGATTGTAATTATAGGATTTTAAATGAAGAGATGGAGATCTGATATTTTTTGACGCTGTTTTTGCTTCTTCCAATAATGATCAGTAAGAATTTCTATTAACTCTCTGGGAGACCATGGTTTTTGAATTCGAAGTTTTTGCCCAAGACCCTCACTTGTCATTAATTCCCTTAGTTGTTGATAGTTATAATTGGAGAATTGCCTTATACCACTACTTCGGGTTGTCATGTGGTGGTAGGTTGATTCTCCCCATGAAAAAGCAGCTGGTACAGCGTCCTGCTTGGAAGTGGACGCTTGGGCCGTCTCAGACGTTCGCAAGTAGGCTGGCATCTCTTCCGACGCAGGACAGTGTACATCGTTCAGTTCGCATATGGATGTGTGTCTCTGTATTGTCATCTCCTCCGACGCAGTGGACAATACAGCGCCCTGTGCCGAGCCAGATGATCGCACTTGGGCTGTCGTCCCCTTTTCGGTTTGAAGATAGGGCTACCTGGAGTGTTGGAAGTCTTGATTCTGGGAGATAGGATATCCAGGATAAGATTTGTCCGATTTTTCTGCAGTTAAGGGAGTAGAGTCTATAGAGGGAGTGTTAAAGAATTTGAATTTTTCAATTTTGTGGTAGCTGACAGATACTCAGTTAATTTAAACGAAGGATTTGTGTCGTCTTTGGACTGATCCAAAGCAGGCACACTATCATCCTTGGTAGACGAACTTGTCAGTTGGTCTTTGCCCCTGCATTTGTCCTTGATGTGCTGGATTTGTCGGAAGTCTTGATTCTGGGAGATAGGATACCCAGGACGAGATTTGTCAGATTTATCTGCAGTGGAGGGAGTAGAGTCTATTAGAGAAAGTGTTATAGTATTTGAATTTTTCGATTTTGTGGTAGTTGACAGATACTCAGCTAAGTAAAGCAAAGGATCTTGTGTAGTCTTCGGCTGGTTCAACGAAGGCACACTATCCTCTTTAGTAAAAGAACTTGTTAGTTGGTATTTGTCCCTACACTTGTCCTTGATGTGCTGATCGTTTTCAGAACAAGTAGTCTCTATAGTTGTATCGTCTAACGCTGGTTTACTCTTAGTCCCATTTACAACATTAGTAGTTGTTTTCTTCGAATGGTTATCCCTGAAGCTAGGCCTACTATCCTTGTGCTGAGTAGATGTTGTTGGTACATCATGGAACTTTTTTGCTGTAGCATTTGTGAGCCTTCTTTTTTGCACCTGAAAAGTAAACGAATCTGGGCATGGCTTCCAGTCCATTGTACTAATCATTTCAGTGATCATATTATGTAATTTCAAGGTTCCTTTGCTATTTGGATGAAGACCATCAGTTGAAATATCCGATGATGTTAACCAATTATTAGTTTCAACAAAACACACCTCAAGTGTACTGCCCACCCATTTCAGAGAAGACTTAATCTCGGATATCACGTGGTTTGGGACATCTTTACGATATAGCAAACTTGTGTAAGCTAGTCAGCATTGGGTAATTTTTTTTAACAGCTCGCAGCAATTGGTAGACGTTATCCATTATCTGTAATGGCTCTAGATATCTACAGAATTTGTGCCATTGTGGATTATAACAGTTCTTATGTGTAGTTTGGCAGGATTTTGGTCTTCTTCTATCAATTTTTTGTAGCTGGTGAGGCTGAATTCCTGGATATACTCGTAGGGAATACTTATCTTGAGAAACATATTCTTCTCTTTGGCATCCTTTAAAAATAGAGTCACTTATAACTAGTCCCACTGTGCTAACAGTCTTTGTTATCTCGCTTTTAGATGTTTGAGTCTTTGTGAATTCACAGTTGGGCGTAGGTCCAGACCTAGGTCTGGTAATGTTTTCTATTATTCATTGATCTTTTATTTGTACTTACATCAAGAGAAGGATAGGCATCGTCGTCTAAGTATTCCAGTGGTAGGTACCTGTTACTAGTTTTGTGATCTCTGTCCATTTAGGTCTAGGAGGTTCCTTGTAGCTTATGTGTTGTTGTGTGCTGAACAGGAAAAAGTGTCTCTGTTTGTGGATTAGCATTTAAGCTTGTTTTACTGTATGCTTTAGGTTTTTGATAATAGCATATGCCTTCCTTTGTGGCATAAGTAATGGAGTAGGTTCCTTGTAGCTTATTGTTGAGATGGAGAGATTTTAAATAAATTAAAAGTTGGTAGCCCTAGTTAATGAGGAGATTGAAATTTTGAAAGAGTTTAAATATTTGTGAATTGGCTAACTATTGACGACAAACTAGAATTTAAATTACACATAAATTATATAATTTAAAAAATTGGAAAGAATATTGGTTAGGTATTTGAGAAGAATTGGAGGAAAACTTACTAGTTGGACAAGAAAAAATATGGTACTGGTGTTTAATAGTATTTTAAAGCATCATTTTGAATATTGTGCTACAGTGTTGTATCAAGTTAATAAAAATGATTTAGATAAATTGTAGATTCTACAAAATAAAGCCATGAGGTGTATTATGAAATATGGGAGATTAATGCCGATAAAGAGTAGGTAGGCCTATGTTAAATATTTTGGAATAGTTAAGTGTTAAGGAGACTATAATTAGACGAGTGAGCGCAGCGAAACAAAGTCTTTATAACGCTACTTGATCGGACCTTCTCGTGACTGTCCAATGTAGGTATGTTAAATGTCTGTCTGTCCGGGCTCATACGGCCGAACGGTCAAATATGAAATTTTGAACAGACTTCCGTAACCGGGTAACTTAGAACTGCTAACAAAATGGGCACAATCCATTTCGATTTAAACCTCTAAGAAATAATAAACTGAAAAATAGACCTAACATGTATATGAATTCTTTTAACGACAATGGTTTTGTTTTTGAAGAAGTCATTTTTGTTTGTTATTTACCTGGCTGTGAAATGCCGTGCCCATGCAAGGTTTGTCGAATGTTGCACGTCAAGGTAGGCTACCCCCGAACTCCGCTCGTAGATTGAGTAAACCTTGCAATATTTTCACGTATTTCGTACTGGCTATGTTTTCCATAGTATTGTCACAGATGATAGACTACACTTATGCATTTCAAAACAAGTTTAATAATTTTTAAAATACAATCCAGAAATTACAAAATCTTTCCCGACCAGGGGATTGAACCCACGTCTCCCACATTTTGGCTATAAGGGCGCTTTAGCCAACTAGACTAGGGAAACGCCAAAGTGGTTGTTAAACGAGTGAGCGAGTCATGTGTTGAGTACCCGGGAACATTTGCATTTAAGTTTGATAATTATATTGGTATAAATAATAGGGTTTTAAAGTTAAGTTGGTATAAGGGCACGTCAACTGTAAGGCCATAATGCGCCACTCTAGCCTAACATAGGCTAGGGAGGCCTAAGGTAGGGGGAAGAAAAGTGATGTTACCGGGTACTCAACACATGGCTCATTCACTCATCTAACAACGACTTTGGTGTTTCCCTAGTGGTATTGGTAAGGTAGTTTTCATTTATAAAATTAAAAATAATTTTATTCCAAATTATTTAGGCCTAGTTGAAAAAATGACATGTGAAGAATGTACATAATTTCAATACAAGGGGATCTGTTGTTGGAAAACGGAAACTCTTTTTGGATCATATTCATGTGTAATTTAAAAAAATTGCAAAATTCTATCTTTAGGGTATCTCTGGTGTAAAAGATTTTGATAAACTTCCAATTGAGATTAAAAGTGTAAAAAGTGTAAGATTGTTTAAATCCAAATGTATGAACTGGGTAGGCCTACATCAGCAGGTTTTATAGAAATGTAATTAAAAAAACAAAAATGTTATTAATTAATTATTATGGTAGGGCCTACCTAGGTTAGGCTTATAATATGAAATGTCAAAATGTCAAATGTGATGATTAGGCCTGTATTGTGTGAAATATTATTGTATGTAGGCCTACAGGCCTAAATTGTAAATTGGCTATTTGGCCAGAAAATAAACTGAACTAACTAACTAGGTAACTGTTGTTTTAGTGACATCTAAGAAGAATTTTAGAAGTACTACGGCATTTGATTACTACTCACCAATAAATCAACAAATACTTGAAATGTTTAATAAACCGTTCCGGGTAAAATCGAATACTCAGCTGAAGGGCTCAGAAAGAAAGAAGATCCGATCAGAAGTATTGAAAAACTTCCCCGAGTTAACTGAGGATGATTTACAGACATTGTTACCAAATAAAGAGACAATAACTGCAATGAAAATATTTACTAGCACAGGGGAATCCCTAATGGTCTATTGTGTACTGAAGCTGCCTATTATATTTGAATTGGACCAAGTTTTATATCCTACTGTTTATATGCTATGGAAGTTTCCCAGCATAATCCCCTCATTTACAACTTGGCCTCTCGTGTTTCCTAAACTAGTCGGTGGTGCCGACCTAATGCTGCCAGGCGTGGTCTTGAATGAACAGGTCAATATCAATTCTTATGGAACTTTGAAGAAAGGTGATCGAATAGCAGTTAATTTAATAAATAACAAAGCCTCAGTTGCAGTAGGACAAGCAGCTCTGTCTAGCGAGGACATGTACATGGCAGCTAGACGTGGCAAAGCTGTTAAAATACTTCACTACGTTGGTGACCAACTGTGGTCTCATGGCACTAAACTAGCAGTTCCAGAGCTAGGCCCTCCTCTTGGGTTCGAAAATTTTGACGACAACGTCAGCGAAGGAATTGTATCAAGTGACGTAGATACTCCAGCAACACCGTCACTAACCATTATTGAAGAAAGTCATCCCTCAACTGAAACTGATTCTGCTATATTATGTGGCAACGCTGCAGAAGAGGAGACAGATCCGCAAGCTGCCATGGACCATCTACTTCGGTATTGTTTTATCAAAGCATGGAAAACGTCTGCTAAGAAGGCAGAATTCCCATTATTGACGAGTAATTTTTACAAAATACACATGATTCCAGCGTGTCCTAGAGGATTGTCTCTAGATGTAAAAAAGTCCTCTTATAAAAAGTTGTCCCAGTTTCTGGAACACATGGTTAAGGAGAAAATTCTTGTAGTGAGAGAACTAACGAAAGGTGTTGTGAGCATAATGTCTGTAAACTGGGAACACCATATGATAAAGGAGTTTGTTGATACATTATTTGATCCGGAGGACGTCCCATCCGAGCAAGAAGTGAAAACCTCCTGCACTCCTAAAATCACTGAAATGTTTGAAGTTACTGCAGCCGTTCTCCCAATTTTGACTTTATATCAATTAAGGAAAGGTACTAAAGTGTTGAGTTTGGATGTTAAAAAACATCTAGGTGAATACATAAGAAGCAATAACATACAAAGTAAGATAAAACCAGGTATGGTTTGCCTGGATGCAGCGCTTTCTCTGGTAGTTCAAGAAGTAGTCGGGTGTGAAATGACTCGAGACGACCTTCACAAGAAGTTTTTGGGCCGCATGAAGCTATGCTATCAAATTGATTATCCAACTCATGCAACATCCATTCAAGCAAAGGGAAAATTAGAACCTGTTGATATTCAAGTTGCCAAACGTACAGGAAACAAAAAAGTTACACTTATATACAACTTGGAACTGTTTGGTATCGATGTGCATGAGTTTGCCCGCCAATGTCAGCATGGAGTAGCAGCAAGTTCAAGCATAAGTTCAGTGCCTCATCGAAAAGGACCTCAGCTGTTAGTTCAAGGCAATCAAGTTGCATTTGTTGGGAAATTGTTGCAAGAAAAATATGAAATTCCTAAGAAATACATCAGAGGGCTAGAGAAGGCAGTAAAACCAAAAAAATAGTACATATTTCTGAATTTAAATATGCTTTGTCTTGAGCAGCAGTGGTGGTGCATATACGGGGACAAAGCCCCCCTGGAACAGTCATTTCCCCCCCCCCCAGGGTTTTATAAAACTGGTTCTTATTAAAAAAAACAAAAATCTTATTAATTAAGTATTAGGCCTAATTGGTTATTATGAAATGTAAAATGTTGTGATGATTATATTGTGTCAAATATTATTGCATGTATAAATTGTAAATTGGCTATTTTGCAAGAAAATAAACTGAACTAATTAACTAGGCCTAACGTTACCGCCTTCCCGTTAGTGTTGCCGTTGCTGTAAACTTGGCTGATGAGTCTCGAATTTCAGCGATTTCGCTGTTTGAAGAAAAGTGGGTGGGTAAAATAAGGCCTAGGTGGTCTGGACAAAATTATTTAAAAGAATTTTGTTATTGGTTGCCCTTGTCACATGGTTATTGACAGCATTTATTGCTGGTCGGGGAAAATTTTCGTCTGGAGAGCTACATACATACATATTTGGATAGTTAATCTACAATATTACCCTATAAAAAAAAAATATCATTATTGTTAGCACAAATTTACATACAAGAAAAATAACCAGTACATTTTTGCATTCAAAATAATAACAGGACAAATGAATAAATACCTTTGGAATGTCATAAAAACATCATTTGTCAAGATAACGAAAGAACAAAGTGAATTTATATTTTGTTCACTAGATTTGGAAAACATATTGATATTCGTTGGATTTTGTTTTTGTAGAAAATCGCTTGTAGTGAGGTAAATATTTCAATGGATATGGTTATGTAGGTTAAAATTGGTAAAATAATTTGATTGCATATTATTAAAAAAATGTTTTTTTCTGAGGATTCAAACAACAAGGACGCACAATGAACATAACTGCGGTTGTACTCTTGTGCCAGACAGCAGTGCGTAACAGAACAGAAGCGTGTAAATGCAGTAGGCTTACTTTTAGAGATTCAAGCTCCACACACTTGTCATGTATGCCGGAAAAGACATAGATGCAAACCACACAATGGCTACCATGACAAAATGCAGCACCAACTCAATTGTTGAGACTGGATCGTGGACAACTATCGTGTGGCGATTGTATACGAGTGTTGTGGATATCGGAGTCACATGGATTGCCATTGTGGTAACTGAAGATCGCTGAATTAGAAACACTCTTGCCTAACGAACTACTAACAGACACCAGGATATAAACGTGAAACCACCAATTAAAATATCCCTTATTACTTACGTATAAAGATTGAAATCTGTAACACGACATATGTCAGACACTTTGATAACAAACCCAAGGCATCTCTTCCAACGGGATTAAGATGTAAACTTTTGTTTAATCTTATAGAATTTCATCTGCCAAAAGTTTTTAATTTTGTATTTAGCAATAACCCGCCCTGGTTTACACCAGAGCCGATTATTATATTTGACCTTTGTCGTTTTGATAAAAACTCTACTTGCGATAGTGTATTCAAAATTAACTTTAGAAAGATTTGCCATGAACATCAAAGGTTTACTTTGGTATTCACAGATGGCTCCAAAATTGACAACAAGGTTGGAAGTGCCTTTTATTGCTCCACCTTAACTGAACGTTTCAGGCTAAGCGACGTGTGTTCAGTTTTCACTGCAGAGTTATTCGCCATCCGTGAAGCTCTTAAATACATTCTACGCTGTCGTTGTGGAGAATACCTTTTGTGTTCAGATAGCTTAAGTTCACTTCAAGCTATAAAACTCATGTATTCTAGTCATCATTTGGTACAAGACATCCAATTCTATTTAGAAAAACTAACCTCTAAGGGATATATAATAGAGTTTTGCTGGATACCTGGACACGTGGGCATAGAGGGAAATGAACACGCTGATCGGGCTGCTAAGGAAGCTTCCCAGCGTCGCGACGTTGATTTCAATCTAGTTCCCGTTCCAGAATGTCAAGAGTGGATACAAGCAAGATTGTTGGCATTTGCGACAAGCATCGTGGGATGTGTTGCAAAATAACAAATTGCATAGTGTGATGGCCACATTGACTAACAAAATTCGTCCACCTACGTCTCGACTCTCACGTAGAGAAGAGGTGGGTATGTCTAGAATTCGTATAGGCCATACACGCCTAACACACGGATATCTCTTAACCAGAGAAAAGGTTATTCCCATATGTGACACATGTGATGTACCTTTAACCGTGCATCATATGCTAGCAGAATGTGCCAAAATATGATGCATTGCGCACGCAATTTGATCTCTCCCAATCATATGAAGAACTTCTATCATATGATAACGGCGACAAACTTTCTAAATTTCTCATCCATTGTAATCTATTAAACAAAATTTAATTCACATCTTACACATTTGTTTCTTTTCTTTATTTTCATTTACATACATAACTTTTATTTTGCTATTACTTTCTTCATCATCAATTATTTTTTGTTATTTATACACTTAGAAAACAATCTAATCATCAAACATACCTGCATTCACTCTTCTCATTTCCTTTCATTCACAGGCGGCGCAATATGACCTAACCGTGTTGAAGCGCCCTAGTTTCTCACGTCGTCGTCGTTGTAATAGTAACTGGAGCATCCCGCAAGCTTACTCAGTACTCACACTGTTCTGGGCCCAATAATAATGGGCCTACTTCTATTAGTCAATGGGAATAGGATATTTCACAGTAATATGTGTACTGTATGACATTCATTTTCAACTAAAATACGCATAAAACAATGGGATTTTTTTAATAGTTTGTGGTGATCATAAGTAGTGTTTGTGAAAGGGTGATATTTCTTGGAAAAATAAATAATTACTGACCATTATAATTATGAATATCAGAAACTTGAAGCCTATTATCAATACATTCTAGGTATCAGTATGATTATTTATCTTAAGGCTATTGTACCCACCTCTGGCCGATAATTTGAAAGTCGAAGAAACATGTCTGAAAAGTTTGCTGAATGAAAGAAGGCCTTTAAAATAACAGAAAAAAATGTGAATTTTTTGGAGCGGGACATAACCTCACTATTGGAAATTAGATTTAGATTTTTGGACAATAGTGTAGGGCCTACACAACAAATCTAGTTCAAAATTAAATTTTGAGAATCGGTTTTCTGGACATAGTTTCTAAACACTTTTAGCTATAGCTTAAGCTATAGCTAAAATCAGACCTGGGTAGTAACGTAACGGAAGTAACGCGTTACTGTAACAAAATTACTTTTTTCAGTAACGAGCCAGTAATTTAATTACAATTTTCTCAAAAGTAACGGAAGAGGAAGAGTAATTTCACTACTTTTATCATTGTAATTTGGCGTTGGTAGGGCTAACGCGTTACTTTTGCCGCGGGGCCCGCGCCTTTGTGTATCAAAATCAGTCACTGGGCCAGTGCGCCTGCTGCTTTTCTACGTATCGCCCGCTTGAACAATGTGCAGCAGCATTTTCCACATTTCGTAGGTCTGATCGAGAGATTTCGAGTCCCGAGTTTTTATTTCAGAACCTAAGCCATGTTTACTTTTGGTACTTCACGCCTATGACGAGCGCCGTTGACGACGTAATTATCTACTTGACATCAAACATTCAAGCCTGTGTCAAATAAATTGATAGTCGAATTGTTACACTTGTAGTGTAGTTACAACATTTCGCCGATAGATGTCACCCGCGTAATCAATAATTTACTATACATCTATACGTCGATATCTACAATAACTCTGTGATAGGCCTCTGCTGGTTTTGAAGTGTGGGCGTGGATAAAACCCTGTCTGAGACCCGCCATCGGCAGACAAAGCACTTGCGTCATACTCGTCCGCAACGTCAGGTACATTTTAAATTAAAATGTAATTTTTGAAAGTAATTTTACTACTTTTTTCATAAAAGTAACGTAATTTCATTACTTCTTGGAAAAGTAACTAAATAGTAATTTAGTTACATTTTGGCTGAAGTAATGAGTAGGTAATGTAATTTCATTACTTTCAAAAGTAACTTTCCCAGGTCTGGCTTGAAATAGTTTTTTGAAAATAACAGTTGGTGAAAAAAAAATACTTACAGAGTTTATGGTAGCCCCAAGAAAAACTGGGGGGGGGGGGGCAAATGCTGACAGTGTCAAGTATATTAGATTTGCAAACTATATTATCAATCACATCACATGTTTCGAATGTGCTGAAGGAGCGATATCGGCTCTCATTTTCTAGAGTGAGTACCCCAACAATGTATAAAACGCAGCGCAGACGCAGTCATACTCAATACTGATCAGATGGAATAATTTTAGAACGAGCAACAGTAAAGACTTGAGAGTATTTCCAAATCATTTTCCCAGTGCACTAAGACGGGCAGTAAACATAAAAGGCAATCACAAAATCAAGGTAAGGTGACCATATTTTGAAAGTTAAACCGGGACAACAAAAGTGAAAGAATATGTATTTTTGGGTAGGCCTACTCTATGAACCATTTCGGGGTCGGGGGCAGAGCCCCAGCCGTTGGAAACAATTTTTTTGGGAGCTTTATTTCGTCAAATGCCCGGGAAAACAGATTTCTGACATGAAAATATGGTTACAAAGGGTTTTGATTTGTAAATGTTTGTAGTTGTAAAATATTTATCTCAGGGTTTAAAAATGATAGTACAAATAAAATACAACCACTCGGCAAAAAATAATGCGTGTTATGTATTGATGAGGGCATCATACTATAGTGGTAGCGGTACGCAAATAATACTGCACTTTTGAACACGGTTTGGCACTTTGCACAGTTGTAGGTGGGACCAAAAGTAATTTTTAAGGATGTGGAGGCACTCAAAATTTCCCTTAGAATTCAAAATGGCGGCCATTTTTCAAAACAATGTTTCAGATACAAAAATTCTTTTGATGTGTCTAATAAATCATGTTTGGTATCTTTTTCGTATATTTCCGACTCGAATAGCACAAAAATAATGTTAAAATAAAAATCCAGGTGAAATTCTAGAAGTTTAACATATATTTAGTAGAAATTTTCAAGAAAATCTTCATAGATTGGGCCCGACATAGAAACTGCTTTACCCTCCCCTTTGTAAATGCTTCTAACATTAAATTATTATGTTTTAAATGTTAAATTTTAAAAAACCGACATTCCTTTTTTTTACTTTTTGGCCATTCATTGCTGCGGCAACCAGAGGTGCTCTACAGGTGGTTAATGTTTATTGTGCTGATTTATATGCTGCTCTTTTTTAACTCGGTTGGCACTTGGCTCGTTGAAGCGGTACCCAAAAGATTTTTTAAGATGGGAGGCATTTAAAATTCCCTTCGAACCCAAGATGGCGGCAATTTCTGGAAATGACCTTTGAACTCAAAATTTTGCTCAAAACGACTAATAATATCATTTTTTGGTGTCAAGTCCTATGAATTTGAGCCAGAGAACACGAATTTGACCTCAAAATATTAATGATACGTACAGTTTACAAATTCACTACGGCTATTATCACAAATCGACTAATTGATAGGTGTTTAGTAAAGAATATAGGTTTTTAAAGATTTTCTGTTTAAAGCAATTTATTACTTCTATGCCGCGTTCTTCACTAAGTTCACACATTGCTCTCTTGGCAGACTGCTTGCCTTTGAAATTAAAAGCAGACACTGTTTACAATCAGTGAATGTGTCCTAATGGTCAGTTTGCCTTTGTTACCTATGCGCAGCTCACCATTTGCTGAAATCGAAGGGGGACAAGCCTGATTTTCGTGCGGAAAAAAGTCATCTAATTCAATTTCCCTGTGCTGACTTGCAATGAATAGTTTAGAGAAAAGCTGCTCATCAGTCATCACACTTCTTATTCTTGTTGCCTGCAGACGTAATTTTTAGTTTAGCCGTGAAGATCTTTTTGTTCACTGTCTTTAAGGGTTGAAAAGTAGTTATTAAGTTATCAACTATATAGTACCTCCTTTACAACCTTATACAGATTGATGCCATCATCTACAAGAGAGTTTAATGTGTCAACACCTTCCCTGCTCACTAACACCCGGCTGTCAATTATATAAGATCTTCGCTTAATTCCAAGAACGTATTACCAAATTCTAGAAAACTGTCTTTGAGTCGACAACTGCTATGAATCAATAATAATACTATTGTTAAAATGTAACACTAAGAATCCACTTTATAAATTTAAGTACCTAGCTTACATAATACCCACTATAGTGGTATCTTTTGTATATATTTTATATATTATATACTTTATTTATACACAATACATTTATATACTTTGTTGAATACTAAATAATTAGGTATACATACCAAGATTCAAACGTCATCTGCCATCTAAACCTAAATTTGGCCACAAAATATTAGCGCCCACACACAAGCCTCTCTCATGTGGGCATTCACCTTCATATTATGTAAATCAATGTTTTTTTTCTATGTTATATATTATCTGTATCAATGAAGTTGAATAAAAGCGTGCTAAATCTGAATCTGAAATCTGAAATCTGAAATCTGAAATCTGAGCGCAAGTGTCTTCCCTAAACATAGTCTGGTATGCTGAGTATTGCTTATGTTTGTCGAAGAATATTTGGGGGTTTTTCTCTTGTGCGGGAATAAATTCACTGCGTAACCTGCAGACTTTTAGGACCTGCAACTGACCACCTCCAAGAGCCACTGGATCTTTGTTAGGCCTCTACACCACGGTCGTCACCCTTAATAAGAGCATTATTTTGTTCGTGTGCGTTATCTAAGGCAAGGGCAGAGAATAGTCTGGGAGTCTTGTAGATTATATAGTTTCTACTACAGAACTCACGGTGGACGCTGAGAGCTGTGTTTGAGAGGTCTTCAAGGTCTTTTAAATGAATTGTCAATCAGTGAGAGTAATGTGTGTGATAAAACAAAAAACCAAGGAACTATGGGATTTGAGAGATTCTTTGAACAGGGTTTTCAGCTACCATTTTTAAGTTGCCCCTTGGACTAAACTTTGCTGAGCTTGCATGGCCCAACTCAAATGCGCGCACTCGGTGTTCATAGGCGCCAGCTCCGTTTGGGGGCAGGGGAGCCAAAGCACCCCACGAGATAGATTTATGTAGGAGCTTGCACCCACACAAATCATCACAAATCATCATTTACAAACGGTAGTTCTTCTGCGCATCACACACATACGGAATTGAATGGTATATATGCAAGATTTTTTTTTTCAATGTAACAATTGTAGTAGGGCCCGATTCGAAACTACCGCCAAAGCCCCAGTGCCAACCACTAGCGGGGTGTAATATAATCTATCACCTCATGACTCACTTTTTTTGGTGGGTTTCCCGTTTTGACTGCACAAAAACTACAAATTTTTTTGGTATTGCAAATTTAGCCCACAACTTTTTTCTAAAACGCACCAAAAGCACTCTAAAAACCTGATTTTTACAATTTTCGACTATTGTTGGGGGGCTTCGCCCCCCGAACCCCCCGTGTAGTCCCCCCTATACTACCTCCGGATATTAATTTCACCTCACCAGTAAAACTACTCCAGAATCGCCACTGCTCTACCCCATAGTTTGTCTATGTTTTTAGCACCCACAGTCGTTCTGAAAAGTTGGCGCCCTGCAGGTGTTGATGATTTATGCTGAACGGTTGGTAATACATTACCAAATTTTGCATGCATGTTAATGAATATTTTATGTAGATATCCACACTTGGTTGCAAGTAAAGAGCCAAAAAGGTCAATTGCGAGACATAATCCAAAACGCGAAAAAAATGGGAAATCCAAAACTGGATTTTAATTCTAGAAATTATCACCAAACCGTTTATATTACAATGAAACCAAATTAACCTGCTAGTTCACATTGATTTAATCGTTGATATCCAGTATTCAAATATGCGTTAAAATAATCTGTACCTTGTAATAAATTCCCAAAGTTCACCAAAATTGAGTAAATTACGGAGATTTTACGATTGTGAATTCAAAATTTAAAGAATTAATTTAGGAGTACGCGTAATGGATTCATAGATGGATTCTTTAAAAAAGTTCGTGTGAAATATTATACCGACGTTATTAACCGTTTACCCGAAAGAAAGAAAAACAGAAAAATTAGTTTCTGAGACTCGTCTCCGAGCAGCCTAAGCGACTCCTCCTAACAACGTCACAAAGTAAACATAGGCCAAGTAAACTCCAGTATTGAGTTTAAATTCTACAAAATATTCAGTTTCTCAATTTTTTGTTATTTTACTTTAATATTGAAGTAATATTTGTATTCTGAGAGTCACTTACATACGAAAATGACTTCCAAAAAACAGATGAATTTGAAAAAATGCAAGAATTTTGTTACTAAGGTCAACATTCCCAAAAACCGCCGCCATCTTGGATTCGAAAAGGGAATTTTTATTGCCTCCACATCTTAAAAAAAATTTTTGGGTACCAGCTTTCAACTGAGCCAAGTGCCAAACCGAGTTAAAAAAGAGCAGCATATTTAAACAGCACAATAATCATTAACCACCTGTTGAACACCTCTGGTTGCCGCAGCAATGACTGGCCAATAAGTAAAAAATGAATTTCGGTTTTAGATTAAACATTATAATTAATAATTTAATGCTGGAAGCAATTACAGGGGTAGGGTAAAGGAGTTTCTACGTCGTACCCAATCTAAGAAGATTTTCTTGAAAATACTACTAAATACATGTTAAACTTCTAGAATTTCACCCAGATTTTTATTTTGACATTATTTTCGAGTTATTCGAGTCGGAAATATACGAAAACGATACCAAACATGATTTATTAGACACATCAAAAGAGTTTTTGTATCTGAGGACATCGTTTTGAAAAATGGCCGCCATTTTGAATTCTAAGGGAAATTTCGAGTGCCTCCACATCCTTAAATATTAGTTTTGGTCCCACCTACAACTGTGCAAAGTGGCAAACCGTGTTCAAAAAGTGCAGTATTGTCGTTTTTCATGTCGTGTACCGCTACCACTACTAATGAGAGTTCTTCTAATAAATAGTAAAAAGATAATTGAAAATGCATTGAATTCGTATAGGCCTAATATGCATGATTTAACTTTTCAATGAAATAATTTGTATAGGCCTAGGTATGTAATTAATCAAAAACGTAGTTCAGTTGCATGATAAATACATTTGGATTTTTCATTATCTATACGAAAAATCAATGCAAATAACGACTGATAAATTTAGGGGTGTGCAAGTCCAGATTTTTTCATTCGAGTCGAGTCCGAGTACTTTGTCGTCTTTTTTTAAATTTCACTATTACTCCAGCTATATTTATTTTTTACAATTACGTTCAATATTAATTTTATTTATTGATATGTGTATATGTTGGCTCCAAAAGTGTAAGAGTAACATATAATTGATTTTAAAATGTAATCTCTCTATAGATCATTTTAATGATCAACCATAAATGTTATTAGCGCTAGGCTATGACATAATTCAGTAGTAAGTGGTATACACACAAACATCATAGTGACATGTTTTTATTATTTGTGCCAAAAAGTTCAGAACTTCCCAAAAGAACACAAATTTGTATCAAAATACTGAGGTTAGTATCATGGATATTCAGACTTGATATGGTAACGCCAAGAATAGATAACGATATATACGTTTTCACACTCGAGCGCGACCCGGCACCTCCACAAAATCATTGAAAAATGCTCGCACACCCTAGAGAAAATAAATTATCTTCTTGGAAGTGGAACACCTATTTCAATGTTATTACTGTTAGTATTTATCAGAAGAGTGTATTATTTCAAGTAAAACATAATCCTTCAACACGGTTTCAGTTGACAGAATACCGGGGCATTTTCCTTCCAAAATTGCAAACCGGTACAAATACGTCATTTTAATGAGTCTCTCGGGACACCGGTACAAGTGTTCTGAAAACGGTACTGTACCGGTCAAACCGGTACGTCTGGTCACCTTAAATCAAGGGGAAATAATTCTGCAAACGCATTGTCAACACACTCTTGAAATTGTGACACAAAAACATAATTATTTCAAATCCATTTTGACATAGGCCTACCATGAGATGAAAAACATTTTCATTCCCACATTCCCAAATTCAGGGTCAATTATTGCAAATAATAAGCCAAAATATTTGAAACTCCTAGATTGAGAAACCAAGACACTATTGTGAAATAATTAGCTGGATACATGGACGAAATTCAAACAACACGGAGACAAATATACAACTATGATTTGAAGAAAGTATTGCATGAAGTTGTACTATATTCCAAACATGGTAACATAAAAGATGATTGTAATTAAATAATAATAATAATAATAATAATAATAATAATAATAATAATAATAATAATAATAATAATATTTACCGATTTACTTGATTGCAAGCCGACCCCTGATTAAAAGTTCATCTAACAAAAAAAGTGTAGCATTTAAATACTCATAAGTTTGCCATTGATTCCAAGCCGGGGTGCCAGTTTGAACTGCAAAAATTGTGTCAGAAAAGATAGGCTTGCAATTGGGTAAATACGGTAATAAAATAATAAAAAAAAACATCTTTAAGAAATGTGTGTCCCTCCGAGGATGAGCCAATTGGCCACATTGTTTCCAACTTCAAAATTATATTTTTTACACCACAATTAGCACATTCAAGTGCCATAAAAGTCTATGAAGTCGTGTCAGTGTCTCTGGGGGCATAGCGAGAGGGGATTAGGTGTTCCCCCCCCCCAAATCAGAAGAAGGGTTATAATAATACTAAATACCACTATGTACTATGTGGCATTCATATTATGTAGGGCCAACATATGGCAAGAATTTGTAAACTTGCAGTTTGTGAATCTTCACAATTTCATAAATGATCAATAAAAGCACTCTAAAAAAGTTGTAACATGTCACTATTTGTAATGTTAAAAATAAAAATAAATCTGGGGCTATGCACCCCAGACTCACACTAGCTGGGTGGCATCACCCAAGACCAAGACCCACTATTGTACCAGGATTTGTACTTTTCCCAAAATGATAAATTATTATTCTAATTGTGGTTTACCATACCCTAGACGGGTATGGAAGGCTACTGTAGGGCAATTCCCTCTTCAGCCTCCCCAAAATGATAGTTTTGTGGGTAGTTCTAGAAGTTTCTCAATATATATTTATATTTATATATATCTTGACCCCTTTTCCAACATTAAATTGGGTTCGGGGGAGCAGTATCACACTACTTGGGCTAACATCTTTGTTGTTGGCTAGCCAGGCCTGACACAACCACGTCCTCAGCTTCTTCCTCGCTCGCCTCCTCCACTACCAGAGGTCTGTTTAATAGCTCCCTCCATCTCTCCCGGTTTTCCCACGGTCTTACTGCTTCCACTTCGTTCCATGCCATTCCTCTCTTCACAACACTGTCTTTAATCTGCTCCACACACAAACCTCAAAATCCCCCCCCCTTCCGAATCAAAATCCTGGCTGTACGCCCCTGACTATCTCACAAAAAATCACTTCTCACAATAATTAATTGCATTATAGCAAAAATAGACAAATAATTTGTTTATGTACCAATAGGTATGCCTACGTACTATGTAAAATAAAATAGGACTGGAAAACCATAGTTTATTTGAAAAAATAGCGCTTTGTTTGTAGCATCATTTCTCAAAACACTATTTTCACATAGGTACCGGTATATCTCTAGGTAGGCCTATTAGTCTTAGGCCTACTTAAAATCTGAAACATTTGTCATTTAATTTGAGTCAATTTAAGCACACAAATAATAACCATTGTAGACTTAGCTAGGGTTATAAAGAACCATAGATACATTACCTACAGTTAGTCTCATCTTAACTAGAGCCCAGCGTTTTGTGGGTTCAAAGACCGCAGGCAGTGGTGGTCACGTTGTAAACGTATCACAGTTTGACAGCTGAAGTGGACTCCGCAGAGCAGTAAAGTACAGTCACATCCAGTGCATCTTGGCCCTATATCCTGTATGGGTATGATACTGATGGAGCGAGTGTAATTGAAACGTTGATCTTGCGCGGCAGTATAGTAATGTAGGCACTAAACCATTAAACCTAGGCCTATATACTAGTGGTTTTCGATACTTTGGAGGTTGCAACCAACTTGCATCGGATGTGATTGTACTTTGTTATTAGGGAGAGGCCTATCCTTCCCGTCAAATTCGGACGGGTTTACAACCTTTCATAATAGAGGAGGCGACATCCTAGTTTCTTTGAACCCTAAAATGCCGGGTTCTAGTTAAGATGAGACAAACTGTAGGTACCGTACATCGACATGTCATGACATCTTACATGTCATTGAACGCCCTTGAACTTTTATCTAAAACCCGCCTGATTTTTTAAAACGAATAACCCAGCCAGTGTTTTCGGGTTGGGTTCAACATGCCAACCCTGATAAGCAGTTTCCCATAGTGGTGGGGCAGTGCCCCATCACCAATTTCTAGCACGTAGCAACACTTTTTAAACACTGTACATTTATATTAATGAAAATAACATGGTACATAAAGGAAACTACCTTTTAACAGTTCAAACTGTAAATCACAACACAACTATTACCTACCATCTGTTGTTGCCTTGTTGATACAACTTTTTTATCCATATAAAATTTGCAATGTTTTATTATGTAGATGTACCCGGTATATATGTAGATCATTTCCAATATATTTAGCCTACATAGGCATACTTTACATATAGTAGGTAATATATTTAAGTAGGCACCTACTGGTTGTGTCCCATCCCATATATGACCATCCTATATGTAGGCAGGCCTACTCGAGGTATTTTATCTTATTTGAGGATTTCATTTTTGTTTCAGAAATATCCAGTGAATCAACATTTGCGTTCAAATTTTGCATAAAACTTAAAAGTGAAGTGATAATATGAACAGTAATTCTTGCACACACACATGATCTTTTAATAGTTCTTTTTTCCTTTAACACATTTGCTTACAAACTTCAAGAACAGACAAAAAGACTGATAATGATTTTCTTATCTATTTTATAACTAACCTCATTAACTATGTAACATTCACTTACCATACATTTTTACTTAAGAACATACAGAAAGACTGCTAATAAGTTTTTAATTCATCTGATGAATTCATTAAGCCTATATATTGTGATTTTACTTTGTTTTGAATGTCCTGCGTGGCATGATCGTTAGGGTTTCCTCACACACAGTCTAGGTTCGATCGTATCTTCAGCTTCTCTTGTTCCGGTCGACACTTCACTCTAGTTGCTACATCGGCTCTCATTGCAGCGTTTATCTCGGAGGTCGCTGTATCATGCTGCTGATGCCAGGAGTTCACTTGGTAAGTTTGCTGGAGTTGGTTTTAGAGGTTATTTCAGTAGAGTATATTTAAAGGTCATGATACTCTTGGGAAAGTTTCTAGGTATTGAAAAAATTCATAGACCTACAAAGTTAGGGCAAATCAAAAGGCTATTATTATTTTTATTTTTTTAATATTCGATTATCATAGCTATAAGTTTAACATTATGCCTACATAGTGTGCAAAAATACCAGTTAAAAAGGTTGAATTGTTAGTAACATTTTATTACATGTTTCAGGAGTGACACCTCACTCAAGTTGCTACACCGGCTTTCATCGCAGTGTTTATCTTGGGGTCGCTTATGCCGCTGATGCCAGGAGGTCACTTGGTAAGTTTGCTGGAGTTGGTTTTGGAAGTTATTTCAATATGTTTAAAGTTGGGTGTTCAGCGTTACACTAGTATACGCGGTAGGCGCGGCAGCCAATCTGATTGTTAGTTTGCAGCGGTAGCTACGACAATGTCAACAATGCCATTGGCGGTGTTGCCTGAAATGCTGAGCAGTAAAAGCAACTTAAAGGTCATGGATACTCTTGCAAAAGTCTCTAGGTAATGAAATAGTTCTAATAAAAAGTCACACATAAAGTTAGGGCATATATTATAAATAAATAAATGTACACCCTATTGTATTTTTTTAAATTTGGTTATGCTCTCCATAAGTTAGCCCTAGGCTACAATACATATTGTGCAAAAATACCACTTAAAAAGGTTGCATTTTAAGTAACATATTATTACCTACATATTTCAGGAGTGACACCTTACTCTAGTTGCTACACCAGCACTCGTCGCAGTTTTTATCTCGGAGGTCGCTGTATCATGCTGCTGATGCCAGGAGCTGACTTGGTAAGTTGTTTTGGAAGTTCCTTCAGTGTTTCTAATGGCCATTAAACTCATGGGAAAGTCTCAAGGTTTTAAATACATAAAATAGTCATAAAATTAGGATAAATTAATACAGTAAGACATCGTTCATGCGAGGTGGATGGGACGAGCTATGGTTAACGAAAAACTCGAATGATCCGGATTTTCTTGTTTAACTGCTCCTAGCAGGGCCCTAGTATATGAAAGTGATATCTTAAGTGTAAAACCCGTGAAATGCCAATAAAAGAACATAAATATAAACAGCATCTTAGTGATGACATCGGCCGCCGATAGCTTTGCTAATAGAATGAATGTGTGTTCTCGTTATCTTATCTCATAACGTAAACAAAACAAATGCAGCGAGAGTCTTGGCCCGAAGCCAATTGCATTTTCATTTTTCATAGTCACCATCAATTGTCACCAGATGCAATGTCCATTTCTTCATAATCATAGCAAGCCTCTATCATGTCGTCTTCAAGGCCATATTTTGTCTCTTTCTCTCTCCCCCTCCCTCTCTTCTCTCTCTAGTCCGCCGTCTTCGAGCAAGGTCGCGGCGGTGGCAAGCACTCACAAAGTCCAATAAGGCACTGGCTCAACTTTCTCTGGCACCCTACCCTCAACCCCCGCCTCCAACCCCCCTTACAACTCACGCGCTGAGCAATTCTTACGTCATTGTAGTGATACTGTATGACATTCAGATAAAGAACATAATATTTTGGCCTTAATAAAAAAAAGCGCGCCTGAAACCAGCTTGGATAACACGGAGTCTCGGTTAATTGGAGCTCGGATAAATGAGGTCTTACTGTATTTAATTTTATAAATTGATTTGATTTCTAAAAATTTGATTTCTAAAAATGTCATTTAAATTGCCACATTGCCCTAGATTAATCATGTTTTGATGGAGATTAAAAAATTTGGTTAAGAATTACCTGAACTAGTCAATCTCATTACTTATAATCTATACCTAGGTCTACTCAATAACACTACATAAGGTGCATAATTTGCAAGTCCTTAACTTGTTGAAGAAAGTGAATTGTAGGCCTAACAATGTTACCTACCTTGTATTTCAGGAGCAGCTCTACAAGAACCTTCACTGTCGCCGTTCTCGCATTACCTGAAGTCTTGAACGTCACACTCGGCTGCCAATGCTCGCATCATAGGACTGTCGTGAAGGCTGTATGTGAGTCAGTCTATGGTGCACTTGATTTCCCTAGTTTGTGCCATTTGACCCGTTTTCCTTTCCGAAAGAGTTTTGTCCTGCATGTTTGGTATGGTGCTCGACTGCTAACCTTTCAATATCATTAGCATTTAATACCGATTCATCATAAGAGTTTAGGAATTTAGTTTTGGAATTGAGGCCTAAAATTCAATTCCCACGGGTAAAAAAAAATAACTTGGTAGACCTACCTGTTGTCAGTCAGTGCTGATGATATTGTTGAGGTAGTGGTCATAACAAAGCACCAGCATGTTTGTACCCCTATTACGCTAGCTCACACCACAGTTTACCTTGCAATTGCATTAAAGAAATTGAGAATCCTTAAATCAGTCTTGTAAATTGGTTGCTCTAGTTTCTAAACGGTTCTCCTTGACTGCTGATCTTGTTTTTATTAAATTAGTATTGACATTTATTTTCATATTTAGATTCCATTACAGCCCATGAAACCATCAGCAGTTTAATGTGTTGATGGCAATACTTTGGAGTGAACTGTGGTGTGAACCCTGGTGTCACCTGGTAGTTGGTGTGGTGTATGTGAGTTTGGTACATGATACTTAATCTAAGCTGCTCTTATAGAATTTCCCTGCCCTCTGTAAAGCAACATGGAAACAAATGGGATTCGGATTGGAAAAGCGAGTTCAAGATAGAATGTGTAATCAGTCACTAATCATTCATCAATAAATGCCACTAACAACAACAACAACAACAACAACAAACAAACCAACTTTGATATTTTCGATCTTTATGCCCCGTGAGTGCCGTGACCTTAGAGGATTTTGATACAGAAAAATATAGGCCATTAATAATGGCCCATTAACCATTATTGACGTAGGCAACAACCTTTCTGTAAATCCGCTATATTTTGTTTTATAATTTGGACAAGTGGTTCGGTCAAAATATGCTATTTACCAAGAAGGGGTGTGATTTTGAAATCCATATTTTTTAGCATTTTAGTGTATATTTGTGCACAGTTTCGAGATACAATAAATAATAATAAAATAATAAATAAATTATATTTAGAGTCGACCCACTCAGTTATATAACTGATTTTCAGTGGGGGACAGTAAATCAGAGCAACCAAGCTAACCCTGTAGGCCCCCGATGCAATCGACGAGTGAGCGATAACCAACCAAAAATCGATATTTTTTAATAGAGAATATAGCAATCAGTGGTATGGACAGTGCGAACACCCGCGGATCAACGGCAGAATTAACAAGGTCGATTCAGAACAACTCAGAATTTATTATGTGCTTTGTTGCCAGGACGGCTCCCAAGTCACCGTTTACAAATGTTATTAGGGTCATTGTCATTACCAGGTTAAATCCGATTTACGAAATTCCCCAAAACGTCAATTTTCACAAAATGAAATTTTAGGATAAAAAACTTAAAATACTTGTGTAAAATCACAGCTACACGATACCATTTTTTAACAGTAATTTTAGTTTTTATTTACTACAATTAAGAAATTGGATAGAAAATGTAGTATTATGCTATAGATTATGTGGTAAAAAATTATTTCTGTGGGTAATAGCCCCTTTAAGACATTTATGCCTACCATAAATTTCTTTCTTTTATGAGTTTCCCAACATGCGTACAACATTCTCAGAAGACCTCGTGGGCGCTCTTCAGCCTGAACGGGATGATGTTTAAATTCATTCTTTTCAAACATTTTTGGGAAAAGCACTGGCTTTTGCAATGTTAGGTGCTTTATTCCAATTTCACATTGAAGGGTTTGGTGCTGGAAAAGACTTAAAAAACACAAATTTTTAGCATTTCAAATTTCTTTTGTTTTTGCGTTTTGCATCTCCCCCTCCCCAAAAACGTACGTGGGAGGTTCTACTTACAAAATAATAGGTAAATAAATAAATAAATACATTTTATTTAGAGTCTACCCACTCAGTTATA
The DNA here is from genome assembly GCA_024449915.1 of Sweltsa coloradensis. Taxonomy (NCBI): domain Eukaryota; kingdom Metazoa; phylum Arthropoda; class Insecta; order Plecoptera; family Chloroperlidae; genus Sweltsa; species Sweltsa coloradensis. The sequence continues at coordinate 13,344 of JAMZAV010006119.1, read as the reverse complement.
TAACTGATTTTCAGTGGTGGACTTTAAATCAAAGCGACCAAGCCAACCCTGCATACAAATTATTGTTATAAAAACATTTTACAAGACTCAAGTGGAAGGATTTAAGAAATCATCAAGGGATTAAAAAGGATCTCTCCAGTTGTCCCAAGTACTTTTTGAGGTCAAAGATTAGAACTTTTTTATTTTTTTTCAAGAGATTATTGTGAAGAATGTAGCATTTATACTGTGGACTAGTTTTATAAAATGTGCTATGTGCAATGGACGTTCAGACAATTTTCAATATTTTGAAGATAGATTTGAAAAAAAAGTAGGCCTATTGGCATATGCCATAAGATTTGATTTGAAGGTAGAGGTTACTCAAGTTTGTATTCTATATAATTATGGTTTCCATTTCCATGTTGTTTTCTTGGTGCCATCCTCAGCCTTCTATTTCCCTGCTATTTATTGGATGGAATATAAAATAATTTTAACAGAAGATAAGCCTTTCATTTCAAGTTTTCAACAAACTCAATGTATATTCTATATTGATTTTCAATACCACATGTGCACAATAAGACGTACCCCGTTGAAGTGCCCAAGAGTTATGAATCCAAATATTTTATTAACTTGCAATTTACATTTATAGCCTATTGACAATATGTGGTTCTGAGTCGTACCACTTTTCATTGAGATGTGTTCATGACGCATTCTCATGTCACATAGTTATCCTATGTGCATGAATGTATTTCCGTATACTACATGAACATGATAAAGTGATAAAATTCCAACAAATCTGATCTCGGTTATAAAGCCTGTTTGGAAAAATCTGCCCCAGTGGCTAGAATGTGGATGAAACATGACTTCCATTGTCTACACTAGGTAGTTGACTCACTCAAATGGTACCCCCCCCTGTATTTGTAATCCACCATGAACTGTTAGTGTATGAGTGTATTTCCCTTTTATGTGAAACCTTCTACATAACAGCATTGTTCATTCCTTTCATAAATGACATCGTATCAGACAATCTCGTACTTCTGATGCAAGCAGAACCTTAGTTGTTAAAATGTGCAGCAGAAAATATTTTTCTGATTTTAAAATCATACTTCCCAAAGCTCTCAACCTTACCTGACATAGTTTTTTTATTTATTTAAATTCTTATGCTTTGCTCAGAGTTGTAATGTTTTTTTCCTTAATAATTTCTTGATAAAATTACCTACAGTGTCAAAATATTAGTCCAACTACTATTGAAATTAATATTTCTATGCTGGTAAATTTGAGACTTTCCATAACAATAAACCCAATAAATACACTTGGCATAGGAAAAAAAAAATTTAAAAATCCTTAACAATTTCAAATGGCTTGACTTGATTATCAACATCTGAATGCAGCTTATTTTATATTAAAATAGTTTTGAATTATAAAATTTATAAATTTATTCAAAGATTAGCTCCTCTTTTCAATATAGTATTCTAATAATATAATAGTTAGGCCAGGCCTACAATAAAAATATTTCAATAAACATAAACAAATGAGTAGTTAATGTCTACCCACTCAGTTACAACAACTCATTACCAACAGGGGTCATTACACCAATTATTTATAGATTTACAGTGTATTTATTTACTAGGTAGTTATAAGTACGTAGATAAAAATAAATTCCAGAAACTTTTCAAGAAAAATATAGGGCCCAGGGGTGGACAATTACCGGTCGCCCGCTCGCCCGGGCGAGTAAAAATTTCATGCTGGCCCCTAAATCATCAAGAAAAAAATTCACATTTTCTTTTTTTTTTTTTTTTTTTTTAGGGAAGGGTTTCAGATTTTGTTAATTTTTGATCCAAAAAAAATCTGGGAAAGGGTTTGTATTTGAAAAAAAAAGGACGAGCAGTGCAAGGCACCGGACAGACTACCACAACTTAGCGAACTACCAGTCCCCCTAAAAATAAAAAAAATTTATAATAAAACAAGCACTTGCAGCAATTTTGGGTGGGGTTTTTTTCTTTTATGATGCAACATTGGCTAGCTACTTCCACAAGTTTTTATTGATACAAATTCGCTTTAAATCGCGTTTTAGGCAGTCCCCTTTATGAAATTTACCAAAAAAAAAATTCGCCTTGGCAAATTTTGCCCCCGGGCCCGCTGGGGTTGCCCCAGACCCCAGCTGTACCGCGAAAGTACTGGCCCCTAAGTATTTGTTGCTGGCCCCCAACTTTTGGGTGATTTTGTCCACCCCTGATATAGGCTACATATTGTGTTTGCATCACAAATTTTAATAAAAAAAAAATGTGTTGTAATATATTCCCTGTTGTAATGGTATAATGTGCACCATAAGGGTTGAAATCTTGTGCAACACATCTAAGGGTAGGTACGTATGTTATTTTTATTTACGTGCCAATTTGTAACATTTGGGTTCAGTATTAGTATTTTATATATGCCCATTAAACCCCTTTAAAAAAAGAATGCTGTTATTGTTAGGAGTTTTCCCTTACAATTCCAAGGTGATGGCTTTGTATTCCTTTATCATGGTCAATTGCAAATCATTTTTGGATCCTTAACATAAAATATGTTGTGATACTGTATTTTTAAAGAACCAGACTTACAATCATTTTGAAAATCTGAAAACATAAAAGTTAGGTTTACTAACCCCATGATTTGCAAGTGGCCTTGATTGCATGTGTTGTTCTATATGGCAGCTCTCTTGATTATGTGTCATGTACCACTGACATACTTGCAATCAACAATACGTCTGTTCATTTTTACTACATGTTGGCAAGAAAGTCAATAACAACAGTATAATTATGCAGTCATACTGGTATCATAAAATGTATGATGGGGTAGGTAAAAGTAGTTTTAAATCACTTGTTTTTAAATCTAATAAAAATAGTTTTTTATTTTTGCCAAAAACAAACCCAAATTTTCAATTCAAATAGTACATTTTTCAAGTATAGAGTAGGCTTATGCATAGTAATTCAAAGCAGTGTTTCACTTTCTTTATTTTCCGGGAGACTTGCGATAATAATTCAGACGTTTCCAAACCCACTTGTTCTTTAAATGCTTACACATTATAGGTCAGTGTTTTTTACCCCGGCCGGTCTTTACTGACACTAGACCCAAGACTAAACATGATATTGATAGCATAGTTGACCAAATGTGGACATTTCAGAAGAAGATAAGACTTAATACTGAAGTATGGCTTTAAGTTTGGTTGGAAAATGAAGTAGATTTTTTAACTTAAATTAGTACTATTGGCCTAGTATTGATGTAGGTCAGTTGTAGGTGAGTTGGGCCCACTTTTACTCTTCCGTTGCCAAATTATTACAGTAATTTTAACATTAGTAGTTAATCTTAATGTTCCTTGTTCTTTTAACACTAAATTATTTTTTTATAAAGCATCTATAAAGCTGTCAACTTTAACTTGGAAGTTGCCTTGACTATACTTGGGCTTCACTCTACATAACTTAAACAATTAAAGTCACTTGAAGTGGGTATAGTTTTTCGTTGCGAAGATCGATTCAGAAATTAATCATGAAAAGTACAACACTGCTTTAAAGAATGTACTATGCAACAATTCAATAAATTCAATCTATCCGTAAGCCTATTGTTGTAGCCATCAACAAAATTATGGAGAACCTTGTTTGCTTTATAAACTTAAAGACCGGTACTAGAAATGAACAGGTTATTGTTGTGGCCGCAGTTGTGGAATCAACATTGCGACCCCGAAGAAACCCGGTTCTTAGGGCGGGGGACCCCCGCATACAGTTTTTAGTGAGACTCAAGACGGTGCAAAATATCAAAAACTGATTGTAAAGTAAAGTGGTTTGTTTGAATTAACGTTAAAAACAAGAAAAAAAAATTAAAATAGTAATCGGTATGGTTTTTATTTTGAACATGTATTAATTTAATTAAATATGAAATCAAAAACTTTCAATTTTTAACAATATTTTTTCAGCAGGGTATACTACTTCTCAAAAACCACAAACATAATGTTGGAGGGGTTTGGGCCTTAAAAACGGGGCAAAAAATTGTGCCCTTTGGGAACCCTCAAACTTTTCGTGCTTTCTTGACCGTGGGGGGGGGGGGGGGGGGGGGAATCAGAGAAGATTAGCCCGGCTAGGAGATTCTCATTAACTCTGCTTTCACAACAACAAACATAACTTGATAAAATTAGCATTTTCTTTTGGCTTCATGTGTTTGTTCTAGGGATACACACAATCAGCAATAATGTTAGGCCATTATGATAAAAAAAAATAGAATTGCATGTTTTCTGAAGAAAAAAGCTTTTCAAAAATTTGTTTCGTCATATTCCCTGTGGTTATGCCATATATTATCACTATTCAATTTGGTGAATGATAATAATTTGATACTTTGCTATCACGGAGACTAAAAAGTCTCCCAAGCTGAAAATCAGTTTGATATGAGACTGAGTGGGTAGACTCTAAATACGAATTTATTTTATTTATTTTGTAAATAATAAAATTTAATGTTTACCTTTTTGAGACTGTTTTTACCGACATCGTAATCAGATATTATGAATCAATAATGCAGTCACACTTTCTATTATTTATCTTTTTTTACTTTATTGTTGTGCATCCCTAGGCGTTCACAATTCAATTAGCAATTAGTAGGCCCTACTCCCTTGCTGGTTTGTGAATTGCAATATCGGGTCCAGCATACGAGGATGAGGAAAATGCCGGACTACAATAGCTGGTAGAAATCTCCTTGGCTTGGGTTCTATTCTAGTTCAAGGCCTCCATAATGGTTCAGTTTTTACTTGGACTTGAATTTAAAATTTAGCTTCAGAACATATTTGTGAAAACCATTGTGCATTTATTTAAATTCACATTTTTGGTAAGTTTTTTTGCTTTTGAACCCATTCTCAGTTACCTACTTGTTCACATTGCTAACTATTATAGAATGCATATTGGGTAAAGCAAAGTAACGTTTAATGGTTTCCCCACTTATAATCAGTTATGTGACTGAGTGGGTAGACTTTAAATGCTTTAAAAAAAAAAATTATTTATTTTTTTTTTAATGAACTTGGTTTAATTTTTAAATGAAAATTTATTTAAAACTAAAAGGGGTAGAATGAAATAGATAAATGCAAATTTTCCCCAGCATTGAAATGGGGACAGTTTTTTTTGCAAGCACAGAAGTATGGAGGGTTTTTAATACTTAAAAAATTTTGGGGCAATGATGGCCACTTAACCCCCAGGAGGAGCCTAGTGTATTTGTTTCCCTAGCTGCATGGCCTGCTATTAGTGATGGTGTTTGGTATTTTCACTATTTTTTGCTTTTGCTACACTTAGGAATGGGTTCCTCCCCAATGCATGACAGGGCGATATGGAAACTCGCAAGAGGTTGCCATTTCCGAATATTTAGTTGTGATTTAAAAATCTTGTACGTTCAATCACAACTAAATATTTTGGGGAAAATGGACCTTTCGGGGTTTTATCATCGTCCTGTTAAGGTTTGGGGGGAAAAAACTCTGTTTTTAAATGAAAAGTTTTTTTGCTAAACTTTGGGAGCTCTGAAGTGCAAAAAAAAATTAGGGGTTTTAAAAAGCGCTTTTTTTTGGGCCATTTTTGTATTTTTTTTAAAATTTTTGCATAATTTGTATAATATTTCTATAATTTTAAATATTTTTATAATAAGATGTTTTCTACTAATAAAATTTTATTTATTTATAAATTGTATTATTTATTGCTTGTTGATGACCTTCAAAAAAATGGCTAAGTCCAAAAGTAGGTCAAAAAAAAAAAAAAAGTTTTTGTTGGCCTTTAAAAAAATAGACTAAATCCCTAAACAGGGCAACTGCTAAGGGTTTGCAGCGACCAGTGATGGTTTTAGTCCAAAGAGGGTTTAAAAAAAAAAACATCTCATTTAAAATTTGGGTCAAGTCCTAAAAAGGGCCCAAAGGAAAGGAAGAGTGTGTATAAAAGTTTACTTTGTACAAGTTATGAACCAACTAGTAGTCATCTCAGCCAACTTAAGGAAGTCAGCTGGAGATGGGTACTGTTTGGGCCATAGACTTTCACAGAAGTCACTCTAAAACCCCTGTAAGAAAGTACATGGGAATTTGTTATGGTGTAAGACAAAGTAGTAAACACAAAAAGCATAAGTTTATACAATGAAAATATGAACAGGTGTCAGCAAAGGCAATCCAAGTAGGCAAAGGTCCCCGGGCCCTTTAAAAAGGAAAAAGGGTTGGGATTAGAGCATAGAACCTTCACATGTGGCTCGTTCCAGAGGTATCTTCAAGTGCTGTGCAGCTAGTAGACTACTGATGTTCGGGGGGGGCCAGAGTTGATGTGTGGGGAGAGCCGAGCGCAGATTTCAAGAGTGATGAGATCCCAGCAAAAGACGAATCAAGCAGCAAGATTTGGAACAGCCCAAGAGTTTAGTGGCAAGATGTGAACATCCCCATTTCCTGCAACACAAATCATAATATCAGATATTGTACAAACAACTCAATATGTAGCCCAGAGTAGTCTTTACTCAGAACTCAAGAGGACTACATACTGGTTATGCAATTTTATTGAAGAGACAGGATTACCACCAATATTAAAACACAAAAATACCCTATTTTAGTAATATGTATTAGACAGAATGCTGTTTTTTAGAACTATAAATAACCTGATGACAAAAAGACGTACTGACCAATATTTAAATCTTTGTCCATTCAGACTCTATTGAATGAACCTACATTGGACCTATAAATAGGGACCCTGAGAAATAGCTAATAAAAATTTCTCATTTAATTATAAAAAAAATCGTTCAATTTCAGTATATAAACTCAAGGTAAAGGAATCATTTTGTCATTAAAATAGCGCTGCAATCACTACCATTCAGCAAAATGAAAACATTATTATACTAAAAGAAAATTTAGACTAATGTTAACTTAATTGGAATTAACTAGGCTTGTTCGATAATATTTTCAACTGTCATGGTGCCAACTATATGTTAAAACAGAAATGTTCATTTAATGCCAAATTGTTAAAATAATTGCATATTTTGGCGCAAAAACTTGCAGAAGTTGAGAAAAAAGTTCCAGATTTTGCTCTAAAGCAAAATAAGGCAAACACAATATTTAGCACATTAAGTGAAAAAAATTACAAAATTTCAGGGTCCTACTAAAATCACTTAATATTTAGTATCAAAAAAAATAAATCGGGGACAATTTTTTTTGGGTTTTTAATTTTTTTGCATGTTGCAGGCCTTCCTCATAACTTGCAGCAAAATTAGAAGAAATAGTAGGTATTTTCCTGTCATTTCGTTCGATTATCGTGCTGAAAATGCCCGGTGCCCAATTTTCACACAGTCATCTTGGAAAATTTGGCTCCAACGTGAATTTCAAAAAAAAAAAAAAATACCCAAAGTAAGAGGCATGATTATGAAATTTTCTACATTCTAGCATCAAAGTGTGCAGGTTGAAAAGAAAAAAAGAAATTTTCAATGGTATGAAGGGTAAATTTAGTATATCAATGTATTTTGTATTAAATTTTTCAAATTTTAGACTAATTTTAATATAGTTTGGAGAAGGGTTGACAGGTTGGGAAAGCAAAGAGAACATAAACCCCAGCCAAAGGGTGGGGGCGACAAAACTTTTCACCGCGATGACAACTGCGCTAATTTAAAGTTTTTACCTTAACCCACGACGCGTTTCGTCCTTCGGGGAAAAATAAAAATTAACAATAAGGATATATTATAAAGTTGAATTTAGTAATTTTTTCGTAATTTATGAATTAAAGTTTATTTTTACAAGCGGGTTGACCTAGTTCGCTGTCGCCCACACTTCCTTAAATTTTCCGTATTTGCGGGCGGCCTTGTATCCCCAAGCATGTATGGGCCACTACAACGATTGAAATTTTTGAATAAATTACACAATTGTGGAACTGTGGGGGGCCAAATTCAGTTTGTTTTCTGCATGCTGAAAAAACACCATAAATTAGAACTCTTTAAAGGTCCAAATACTTTTAAATTTTATTCATATAAATTGTCATCTGGTTCAGATAAAACAAAAGCAAAAAATTTTAAAACAACATTTAGTTGAAAGAAAATCATCATAATAAACAAATTAATCCCCATTTATTTCCCATCGTCTTTGGGGCTTCTTCAACTGTAAATGCAACCCTTTTCCCGTAATGGAAGGGACAGCACACTAGTAAACATAGTAACATCGAGGCTGTACCGATATTGCTTATTCTCAGGATTTTTAAAAAGGGGATAAGGGCCAAAAATTGTAAAAGCGTTTGCAAAAAGCGGCTCGTAACGTCGTCTTTGAGCTGACTGTTGGGGTACTTTTAAAAAAATCTAAGCTAAACCTTACGGTATTTCCCACAAAAAGGGTTGAATAAGTCAGAAAGGGTTATAAACAAAGAGAAGACTCATTGTGGCAACTTTTAATTATTTTTTTACAAACTCGCCCTGAAATTTTATAGCACTTGGGGGGGCTGTAGGAGAGTTTAAATTTTCTGCAATTTCCGATCTCTCTTTTCTGAAGTGGGTTTCCCACTTTTTACCATCGGATAAAATTCATTCATCCTTTTAATGGGGCTACCTCAATGCACCCGAATTAACTGCTCAAAAACCACAAATATCTTTTCTAAATGCCCACATTTTAGCCTTGATGCCCCTCATCTTTATCTAGCAACCATAGAGACGAGCCTCCCTTTTTTTTTTCTTAGCCTTTTGGCAATGCGTCACCTCATTTGCCAGACTGGCAGAGTGTACAGATGTGTCGTGTCAGTTCACCATTCCCCACAATCACAGGTACTGGGTTTCAAAACCCCCGTTCGGGGCAGGGAGATGCTTTCCTGCAGGTCATGTTTGTCTTTTCCTGAACTGTGCTGTTTCGTTCTCCTCAATATTTTTTTGGGTTTTTCGATGTGTGGTGTACTCATGCCATGGTTTTCCTTGTCCCTTTTTGACCCAAAAAATTTTTCTAGTTTTTTTTGGAAGCTGCAGCATTTACATGGGCTTTAACTGAGCTGTAATTAACGTTTTCTCTGCTGTAGCATTTTGCTACCCGCTTATTTCGAAAACCCCTTTTCATGCATATACATTCAGGGGGAAGGGGATCCAATGTACTGAATTTCTTTGTTTGCTTTTGCAGTCTTGGTTTGTGTTTTCACTGCTTACCCCAGAATCCGCCCTTCCTTTTTTGACTATGGCTTGTATTTTGCTTTTGAGTCTGAAATTACAATTTTTTACTGCGACAGTCTCTAACTTTGTACAGGCTTTAAGAATAGCAGTCAATCTCCGCCAAGCAGCTATAAATTTTTCCCCCCCCGGGGGAGATTCTTCAAAAATTTTCTGCAAAATATGCCTGCCCCCGCTTGGCCTTTACCTGGGGTGCCAAGCCAGCTGTGTAAATGTGAGCCAATCCCTTTTCCGGTAGTTCTTTTGTAGTGGTTATTGTTAGTTTTAACTCCTCGTCTATAAGGATGCTTTTGTCTTACCAGTCCATCCACTGTCAGTTCTGAAGAGTCTAGTATGGCAAAGTTTAATTTTGGTAGGGGGATGTTTTTCTCCGTGTGTTTTTTAATTTCCCCCATGAGCCTTCCTTTACCTCTTTTTCGCTGTAATGAATGTTTTTTTGTGTCTTGAGATGTTTGTAGGGTTCCTGTCCCCTTCCAGACGGGCTAGTCTTATCAGTTTTCATGCAGGGATACTGTGAAAAGTTCCTTCTGCCCTCAGGGTGGGATGTTAATTTTTTCTTTCATGGGAAAAATTGGAGTTGATTAGCACCTCCTGTGATTATTCTGAGGGGTTGATTTTTTATCTTGTCCATGCATCGGGCCCTTGGTCAACGTTATAAATAGAGAATTTTCCATATCTAAAGAGGTACCACGTATTTTTATATTAGTTTTAGGGTATCCTCATCAATCTCGGTCATCTCTTTCCCCGCTGCACACATCTTTTTGATTTGTTCAGTTTCCCTTTTATTTTTTTGGGCATGGTCATACCAAGATAAGGGGGTTATTTTTTTTGTTCAAAAATTGTCCCCCGCAAACTTCAGTTTTTGGGAAAAAGGGGATGAACTGCCGGTTGGTGGTACATAGAGTAACATTTTTTTTCGTTCACCTCATTCCCTTTAGTATTTACCCTTCTTCTAGAGCCTTCAGTGCTTTTTCATCTCTTTCTCGTCACAGTTTTATCTTTTTTCACCATCATTTTCCCTTCAGATTGACCCTTCTTCTAAGCCTTAAGGGGTTTATTTTATTCTTTCCCATCTCTTCTGCAGTCCCTCCCCCAGGCACATAAAAACCCCAATCATCTCAAATTCTTTAGTTTCACTTTGCTCCTTGCTTTTATGATTCTGCCAGGTATTTTATTAAAAATAAAAAAAAAGGATTGGACTCATTACCGCTCCTTGAGGCACCACTGCTTTTGTTTGTCTGTACCTTGATCAAGTGATGATGAAGTATCAAACCAGGATAACGTTTGTATCACAGATGCAACGGCTTTTGTGCAAATCATTAAAAAAGGTTTCAACAGATAAATTAAAAACTCTCTTAAAGAAAACACGCGTGTCAAACGACTTGGAGAAGTAGAGCCTGTAAAATTCATAATTAACGATGCCATCAATAATGAGTTGGTTCCTTTAAATTTATTTTTGTCTCATAATGAAACGAAAGCTCAGCTTACAGTTTACTTGGTCAATGCTCTTCTAAATGTATATCGTGATGACAAGAAACGAATCATTGTTGTTAGCGATACCTGCACATATGGCAACAAAGGGACTTTTTAAATTTTAATGAAAAAATCACTTAATGAAGAAGCGATACTTTTAATTCCATAGGTGCATGTTTTAAACCCTAGAGATGGCAAATCGTGTTTTGCTTTCTTTCTCCAGACATCGATGTGTTCATTCTTTTGCTAGACCTCTGTTCGAAATCAGGTTTGGCAAACCACAATAAAAACGAAATTTTAACGGGGTTTGTTTGCATGATGATAAAATTTTATCCGGTTTGATGTACTTTGTGAAATTTGAGCCTTTAAATTTCAGGCTGTCTTTTGAAGTGCCCAGTAAGAGAGAATGAACATTTACCGGTATAAGTAGAAAAGGCTCTTCAGAAAAGAGAATCGAGAAATAGCAAAAACTCAAAATCGCTACAGCCTCCCGAAGTGCTGAAAATTTTCAGGGCGAGTTTGCTGAACAATGAGAAACTTCCCAGCAATGATGACTATCTTATTTTCATAACCTTGCTGACTTTATATAAAACCCTTTTGGACAAGTACCGAAGTTTTTTTAGCTTAGATTTTTTAATGTATCCCAAACAGTCAGCTCAACAGACGACGTTATGAGCCGCTTTGTGCCAAACGTCTCGTAAAGTTTTTGGCCGTTTTGATCACGTTTTTAAAAATCCTGAGAAGCAATATCAGGTACAGCCATCGATGTTACTATGTTACCTAGTGTGCTGTCTTCCATTACGAAAGGATTACATTTACAAAGTTGAAAATGCCAACGATAATGAGGATGAAGTAAATGGGTATTAATTAGTTTATTATTGATGATTTCTTTTAACTAAATTTATTTGTTTATATTTGTTGCATTTGATTCTATCTGAACGAGATTACCACTTTATATGAAGTAAATTTATAGTACATTGGTCCTTAATAAAAAAAATTGATGGTGTTTTTTTCGGCATTCAGAAAACAAACTGAATTGGCCTTCCACAGTTCCAAAATTTGTGTAATTCATTAAAAAAATTACAATTGGCGTAGTAGGACATGTTATGGTGGATACAAGGCACGCCCCGCGACACGGAAAAATTTAAAGGAAAGGGTTTGGGCACAGCGAATAGACCAATCAGCTTGTAAAAAAAAACTATTAATTCATAAAAACGAAAAATTTTTATAAAATTATACTTTATAATATACTTTTTTAATTGTTAATTTTATTTCATAGATATGAAAAAAAGTTTGTCTAAAATTGAAAAATTTAATACAAAATACAACTATATACTAAATATACCCCTTTACACAAATTTAAAAATTAAAAAATTTAAAATTTTTTTTTCTTTTCAACCTGCAACTTTTAGTAGAAGAGAAAAATTTTATAATCATGCCATTTTACTTTTGGGGTTTAAAAAAAAATTTTTTGAAAATTCACATTTTGGGGCCAACTTTTTTAAAAGGCGGCCTGAAAATTGGGCCCGGGGATTTTCCAAAAAGAATTTTAATAAAAACACAGATAAAACCCGAAATTTTATTTTGGCACTAAAAACAAGCGGAAGGCACTACGGTTTCCAAAAAAACCTACTAAAAGAAAAGTTAGTTTGATAAAATTCTTAAAAAAGGCAATCTGAAAAATATAATTGGGAACATTTTAGTAAATGCCTGAACAATAATCTTAAGAGATTATAAAAAGAGCACTATTAGAATAACGAAAATCCCTATTGAATTTAAATTCCGTCCTGGCAAGTGCAATGTTGCTTTAAGCTCGGTGGTTCTCAACCTGTGGGTCGGAGGGAGGGTCACATCGACACGATTTCATAAATTTGAAGTTAAACAAAAAATAAAATATTAATACAAAAACAAGGAGAATGCTTCAGTGGGAACAAAAAAATTTTGGCACGAAAGCCCTTCACCATCGGCAAGGAAGTAATGGACTATTATTATATTGATTTATTGATAGTGATAGTCCTACTTGAGCAAAAATGATGGGAAATGTAAAATGACACTGTTCAAAGAACAATTATTGTCAGTATGCAAGTAGGCCTAATATTAATATCCAAACAAGAATAATTTGTCATTACAGTATTTGGTATTCATTTGTGACAAATGTACAGACTTGTTAAACAATGAAATATCTTGTATAACTTGATATGTCTTTAATAATCTTTGCTGTTAAAAGTGCCCTAAAACTACTAATTTGATAAAATGGGGGGGGGGGGGGGGGGTTAAAGTTTCAAGTTGGAAAACCCCTGTTTGCCCACCTTCAAACCTACTGTTCTTTGGGGTGGCCTACAAAAGTAGAAGTACACACACTTGTTGTGGTTTCCCCATTTTAATACTTGCTTTCAAACCTGTATGTTTTCAAAGATGCTATGCAACCAAAAAATATCTCCAAAAATTTACTGTTATGGCACTATTCACACCCCTAGTAAAACTCAGTTATAGCTAGGAAACAAAAACCCCCAAATTGAAAAAGAGCTGTGTTTTAGGAAAGGGCATTTTTTGATTTTTTTTAAAAACAGGAAGAGAAAAAATGTAGGATTGCGTTGGCAGGAATCGATCCAGCTACTTGTAAAGTCAGAGCTCTGTTTTAGGAAGGTCATTGTTGATTTGTTTAAGACAAGAAAGAGAAAAAAAAGTTAGGATTTTTTAGTGGCGGAATCAATCCAGTACTTGTCAAGTAAAAAC